>APFE031459147.1:10769-37070 GCA_000404065.3 Pinus taeda | reverse complement strand
CACAACGGGCTAAGGAATCAAAAGATTCCCCAAAGATTCCCTGAAATGGCCTATTTCCCGTAGCAATGCACGATTAGCACTTCGTGCTAATCGCGCATCAAAAACTGCCTCTGTTTCTTGTTTTGGAGCTCTGAAGTGCGATTTCTCTTCCTGCACGAATTTTCGGCTTTCTGGCTGCTGACGTCAGCATGACGTCAACAGTACGGCAGACGACATCAGCCCGCAGTGGGTCCCTGATACAGAAGTGACATGGAGAGGTGCTGATACTGAAGGCGATGCGAGAAATTCTCCGATGTGATTGCAATATCGCATCGGCAGGGAACAGGAAGGTGTTTCAGTTGGACATTTGGCACTTGCGACCACCGATCACCGATATCACGATATCTCGTCGGGTGGCCACGGATGGGTCATAACTTGCATGGAGAGGATACTGCAATCTTGCGATGCGATCTAGCTTTCTATGGTCTGCGAAGTGTTAAGGAAGTCGACAAGGGGTTTGTCGCGGTTGGAAGGAGTAAGTAAGTGGGTCTGAAAGGCATTTGAGGCTTCGGAAGTAGTCCGATAACCTAAAAAGGGATTTTATACTCTGGAAGGAGTCCATTGTATTTGGAAGATGGTTTGAAGGGGCAGCATGAGGGTTCTTGCTAAGCTTCAGGTAAACTGAGCAATTCCCGGGGGTACTTATGGTTATTTTTCAACCAGGGGGAGGGATATTTACATAGGGGATGATTTACATAATTTTAGTA
This sequence comes from Pinus taeda, assembly GCA_000404065.3. Lineage (NCBI taxonomy): Eukaryota > Viridiplantae > Streptophyta > Pinopsida > Pinales > Pinaceae > Pinus > Pinus taeda. Next base: position 36,324 of record APFE031459147.1, on the reverse strand, counting down.
GGGGGATGGGAAAAATACAGGGAGCTAAATAATAATGTCAGTGGTTAATATGGAGATGGTGAGGAAGCGCTAAGTTCAGGAGACCTTAGGTTGTTTATAAGGGGATAAAACCTTTTTCAGAGAGAGTATGGAACAACTTTGAGTAAAGCAGATCTTTACCCAAGCTAATGCTATGAAAATGATGGAACTTAAGAGGTATCAAGAAGATCTTGACCTCTTTTACGGAAGTTAGTTAATGATTGTGGGGGAAATGGAGAAAGGGAGTTAGTTATACCTGTTTTGAGCTTTTCGCATAGAACTGCCTGCTAATTGTGTCCTGAGTAAAGTTGACGCCTGGAAAGCTGGAACTGATCAGAAATTAAGATTCAGCAACCTCAAAACTACCTACCCAGCCTACTTACCTAACATTTTTTCTTCTTTTGATTTCGGTGCACTTAGACTTGCAAATCCATCATTCCATTTTTTCTTTTCATGCTTTCTTATCTACAGACTACCCTTATTTCATTCGAGGGCCCAGATTAAACTGTTGGGCTCCTTTGATTCTCTACCTATCTAAGAATCTACCAAGATTAAGCTGTTTGGACAGATTTACATTCTCTATATTCTAAAAAAGGAAATTTAAACCTAGGGAGACCAAGATTACGCTGTTTGGACCTCCCTTTAACTGAAAATTGGCGATATCGGAATAACTTCTCAAAAATTTGGAAGGCAATTAAATGAACTTTGAGTAGCCTTCTTCGCTTAGAGACTATTAAGCAAATATGGAGCATTGCAGCGTGCAAAGTATGACATATTTGGCTTGTAAAAATGTCAATCATGAAATATGAGTAACATGCTACAGCAGGAGGCTAACAGTGGCTCCACTTGGGGATGGTTTCTCCTTGTGAGAAGCCAAGAACAACAGGTCAAAATGCCTTAGTCTTTAGTTGTTGCTGTTTTGAACGTCTTCTTCCTGACTGTTGCATTGATTTGAACTTTTAGACTTGGTAACAGCTCTTTCCTTTCGCTTGTGCTGTTGTTAAACTGTAAAGCACTGCCTGCTTTCTTCTGCGTGCTCCAGCATTATGGATTCTTACAAAAATCAAAATACTGATATATATACAATTATGAACAAAATAAACCACCATCTGCTGTTTTCAAGCAAGAGGATCATTGTAGTGCTTCAGCATCCGGCCATTGACCCTACCTTCTTCAGTTGTGCTGCCATCTGGAGATTTGAGAAAATAGGTGTTATTTCCTTGCACAACGTTGATAATATATGGACCTTTCCATAGAAAATCGAATTTGTGTGTTTTCCCTTGTCTTCTCTTCGTGAATCCCATCTTAGAACTTTGCTGCCTACCTGGAAATCCTCTGCTTTGGTCTTCTTATCAAACATTTTCTTGAGTTTTTCCTGCAGTATCTAAGCTCTGTTGAAGACTTGTTCTCTGGTTTGCTGAAGGTGAATGGTTTGATTAACTCTTCTTTGTATATCATTCAGTTCACCCTGAATTTCTTGCAACAATTTGATAGTAGGTATGCCCAGAGATGAAGGAAACTTGGCTTCCATGCCATATACAAGTTCATAAGGGCTCATCCCAATGGATTTTTTGGCGGAAATTCTGTCTACCCACAGAGCTTTTGTGAGGTTTTTGTGCCAGTTCTTTTTGTTTTCTTCCAGCAGCTTCTTTATGATATTGATGAGGATTTTGTTGGAAGACTCGGCCAAGCCATTACCTTGAGGATAATAAGTTGTGGAGTGACCTAAGGTAATGTGGTATTTATGGCAAAAGTTGATAATTTTTTTGGATTTGAAAGCCGCAGTGTTGTCAGTGATAATTTTCTCAGGGCAGCTAAATCTGGAAAGGATATTGCTCTCAAGGAATTGGATAATGGTGGAGTTATTGGCTTGCCTACACAGGATGGGTTCAATCCACTTGGTGAAATAATCGGTGGTCGTTAAAATCCACTTGTGTTGGCCTGAGGAAGAGGGATGGATTTCTCCAATGAATTCAAGACCCCATTGTTGAAAAGGTTTCTCGGTTGAAAAGGGGTTAAGGGGCAAAGGCAGTAGTTTCTTTTCCCTTCAAAGATTTGGCATTTGTGGCATGAGAGAGCAAACTTCTTTACATCTGCAAATAAAGAGGGCCAATAATAACCAGCCCGTAGGATCTTGTTAGACATGGATTTCCAATATAAGTGTCCTCCACAGTCCCCGGCATGAAATTCTTTCATGATGGTGTTAGTTTCATCTATAGTTAAACATTTAAGCAAAATACCTTCATGATTTTTCCAAAATAAAGTACCATCTATGACACAAAAGTTTGATGATTTCATCCTTAAAAATCTTTTCTTGGTTCTGGACAATCCTGGGGGAGCACACAGGTTTAATAATACAAAGCAAATATCAGTGTACCAAGGGGATTGCATGAAGGTTTCACTGATCTCTGGAGTTGCCAGCTCCGGTTCATCTTCCAGTTGATTAATGTCTAAGGCTTGGAAGTTTGTTTCGGACATTAGCTTGGCTAACCCTTGTCCTTTTATGAGCTTGGTGGGCTTTATCTCGATGTCGTATTCAAGGATGCTGGCAATCCACTTGCCTCTTTTGCCTTCCAGTCCCTCTTGAGTTAGTATATCCTTTACAACAACATTAGGGACATAGGAAATCACATGGGAGTATAGGATGTAAATTCTGAAATATTTGATGGCTTTGACCAAGGTGTAGGCTTGCTTCTCCATAATCTCAAATTTCAAGGGTGTGTCTCTCAAAGTTCAGATGAAGAAAGCAATTGGCTTCTCGTTGCCCTGATCATCTTTCTGCAGAAGGACAACAGCGATAGTGTGTTCAGATGCGAAGGAAAAAATGATAAAATCTCTGTCAAATTGAGGACTGGTAAGGATAGGTGTTTGAGTTAGTGCAGTTTTTATACTCTCGAAAGCCTGCTTGGCTTCAAGAGACCATCTTACCTTGGCATCCATTTTTAGCATGTTGCTCAATAGCCTTACTAGCTCGGCTAGATTTGGGATAAATCTCCTCGGGAAGTTGATATTTCTGAGGAATGCTTGCAATTCTTTTATGTTTCTTGGGTAAGGGATTTGGAGGATAGCTTGAATTCTTTCCGGGTCAATTCTAATCCCATCTTTTGATATTATATGCCCTAAAAGCTTGCCTTCCTCTAGGGAAAATAGGGACTTCTTAGGGTTCAAGGAAATGTCATATTTCCTACCTCTCATGAAGATTTTCCTTAAGTGCTTAAGGTGCTCTTGGTCGGATTTGGAGAATGGGGTCAGGTCATCAAGGTAAACTATGATGAAATCATGTATCTCCTTAGCAAACGCAATATCCATTGCCATTTGAAAGGTAGCACCGGCGTTTTTTAGCCCAAAAGGAATTTTAACATACTTGAATGTTCCCTAGGGTGTGGTAAAAGCTGTCTTGTCTTGGTCATCCAAGTGAACAAGGATTTGGTTAAATCTTGAAAATCCATCTAGCAAAGAAATTCTAAAGGAACCCACTACTCTTTGCAAGATATGATCCATTTTGGGCAACGGGTAGTGGTATTTTAGAGAGACCTGGTTTAAATTTCTCAAGTCTACACACAGTCTTATCTCTCCTGTTTTCTTCCTAGTGGGAACTAAAGTTAGACACCCATTCAGAGAATCTGATGGGTGCAATAATACCTGCTTCAAACATTCTCTTTATTTATTTTTTAATCAGGGGAAGAAGCATGGGGTTGATTCTTCTAAGTTTTTGTTTGAACGGTTTTTGATTTGGTTTTAAAGGAATAGTATGTTGGATTACTGAGGTGTCATAGGACTTCAAGTCCTCATAACTCTAGGAAAATACATCTTGGAATTCTTTGAACAAATCCACATATTTCAGTTTTTGATCAGGGGGCAGATTTTTGGACAACTTAATCATTCTGGGATGCTCTGTTGTTCCTATGTTGTGTTCTTCTATGGCAGCATTCAAAGGTTCCATCTTTGGCTTTTTGGGCACGTCGTTGTTATCAAACACATCTTCCAATGGAGTAAGGCCGACAGGTAGAACATTGCTCTTCAGATCAATAAACTCATCCTCTGTTTTGGTTGTTTCCTCTAAATAGATTTGTTTCAGTTGTTCTATATTTGTATTCTTGAAAACAGTTGGGTTAAGGATCTTTTTAGCTGTTGCAGCTGTTACAATCAGGTGATTTTCTTCTGCTAACTCTTGTGAGTTGGCCATGGCATCCATGTCAATGTTTGTGTTGGAAAATTCGTCCTCCAGAGTTAAGAAACTGTTACTCTGGGCATCATTTTGAAATACCTACCAATCCTTGACATTGTTAGGGACCGAAGGTCTGTGTTTTATTTCCGCGGTGAAATGGTGATTTGGTTCAAAGGGAAGCTTGCATGTGCTAGCAAAAGTTGCTAGACTGTGAGCGTGAATATTATGATCTCTTAAAATTTTGGCAAGCTTGAATTCACTGAAGGAATTTAGTATTTCGGTGGCAACAAGCCTATAAGCTCTCATTCTACTATCATTAGCGACAAAGTTACCTTTCATTTGCTGTATAATCAAGTCAGAGTCGCCTAGGATGGACACTCTAGTAGCTCCTAGGACTTTGAGTAACTTAAGGCCTAAGAGAAGAGCTTCATACTCTGCCATGTTGTTTGTACATCTGAAATTGAGGCTATAGGCATGGCCTTGTGTGTGGTTATCATGTGTATTGTGAATCCATACTCCGGCCCCTTCTCCTAGATTGTTAACCGAGCCATCAAACTCCAAATACCATGTGATTTCTTGTTTGAGGTTTGTATTGAGAGTTTCATTTTTTTGGGGATTGAGCAGACTTACAATTTCTGTTTTGGGGTGTTCTTCTTGCTGTTTGTTGGTTGCCTTGGCTGTTGGGACAATTTCATGGGTATTGGCGACCGATTCCTTATTGATGTACATTTCTTGCTCCAAAGATAACAGCTTATCATCAGTTGGAGGGCTGGTGTTATCATTAAATAAAATAAAAGAATCCATATCAGAATGGATTGAGTAAATTGTAAAATTTTGGGGCTTTTCCTCATTTCTTACCACATATTTCATTAATGTTTCTCTATATAGTCTCTTTGCTTGCCCAAAGACAGATATAGTGGCATAAGAGAGGTCGAGTTGAAGGAACCCTTGCAATTTTGCTCCCCACGATCTAGATAAAAGCATGCCATACTTTGTGGGAATGTCAGCAACTACTACGTCCATTAAGATTGTCTTGTTGGGAAATTGGACTAGAGAGACACAAAGGTCTTTGATCAAGCCTAAAAATTTTACTTGGCTTGAATAAAAGCAATATAGATCTTTGTATGGTCTTGTGACATGAAGGTCCAACCTTTCCATTACAGCTTTGGGCATAAGGTTATGTGAGGCACCTGAGTCAAACATAACATTATGCAGTATTTTGTCATGTATGTGCAGACTGACATAAAAAGGTGGGACAGGTCCATATGTTGATTTTCCGTTAACTTCTGGACCAAACAGCAGCTCAGGGGTATCGTCCAAAATGTTTACATCATCCCTTACCTCTGGTAATTGAAGTGACCTTTGAATTTGTTGCCTATATACATCACGTTTGGCAAGTTCTGAGAGGGGAATGGATATCTTGAGTTTTCCAATCTCTTCTTCTAAACTGAATGGTTTTTCCAATGAGCTCTTGGTGTTGACAGTAGTTGATTTCTCTTTTTCAGGCACTCTCTCTATGTTTTCTTTTGGAATGTCTATGTTATGATGTATGACAGTTTGTGGTATTTCTATTTTGAGAATATTTTTAAGAGTGCTATTCAGATTTTCTTTTGGGGAGGAAGGAGGTAGAGGCCGATCAATAGGAGGCTGTGTGTTTGTTACATCCTCAACAGTTACCTGTGGGTTCGTGAGAGAGTTATCAGCCAGATTCATTGTGGTGATATTGACTTTCGTTTTGGTGGGCTGTTTACTAACTTTTGTTTCGCTAGATGCAGGGACATCAATGGTCCTTGTTCTTAATTTGTATTGCTTGTGCACTTCATACACAACAGTATCATAGCCTTGTTTGAAATCAAAGGACTCTCCTGACTTGGTGTGAAATTGATTTGCATCAGGGTGTGGTCAGTCTTCTTCAGCAAGAAAGATTTGTTGTTCATTTTCTGAACCTATCAAGTTCATATGAGTCCCATCTGTGGGCTTAGTGGATGTAGATGCCTCCGCATAGTTTTCTTGGAAAGGCGGCCTAATATCATGGTCAGGACTGGCCCTTCCAGCGTTTGTGTTTTGAATTTTTTGGAAGTTCGGGTTCCTTATGGCATTGGGCTATTGACCTTCCTATGAAGTTTTCCTCTCAAAATTGTCTACTCTGTCTCCCAGCCTATGGATGCCACTGATGATAGCATCTAGCTTCTGATCGAAGGCTGAGGGTTCTTCTTTAAAAGTGGTTCTTCTCTCAGTTCTAGCTCTGCTTCTTTTAGCAATTAGATTTGCTTCCACACTAAAAGCAACATCTTGCATTTCTGCAAGGATTTGAGGGGCTCTTTCCCTTAACTGATATGCCATCTCAGCATCAAAGCCATCCGGGAATTTGTACAAAGCGAGATCAGGTGGAGGTCTTAAATTTTGTGGTATTGCATTGTAAACATTGTTAAATCTTGCACAGTAATCCAAAATTGTCTCGTGAGGTCCTCTTTTGATAGTATCATACTCAGATAGTATGTGTAGGGGATCTTTATTTTTCTCCCATCTGTTAATAAATGCCTGGTATAAGGCTTCAGGGTTTAATATGGAATTGGGTGCAAGTACCCTAAACTAGGTTCTGACATCACTGGTCAAACTTTGGACAAAAATCTTCATTCTTACACTGTCATCATCAATTTCATAACTCTCGAAATAATGATGCATTTTCTTTGTATGCTGTAGGACGGTGCCGGAGGTCGCACCATCAAAATAGGTAATTTTTGACTGGTAGTCCTGAGGCATGGCCCCGGGATTAGCAGGCAGCTGTAAGGGCGCATATCTAGCCATGATGATAGGGATAAGTGGACCAGCTAGGGCAGCGGGGATAACAGGAACAACCGGAGTAGAAATAGTAGTAGAGGTAGTAGGAGTATGGGATGGAGGTGTAGAGGAGCTGCTTGGAGAAGGAGGTGATGAACCCAGGCAACTTGGGGTTGGTCGGAATAAAACTTTGACAGGGGTCGGAACACTGCTTGGCTGAACTGTTTCAGGACTCGCAGCACTTTGGTCTTCTTTTTGCTTTTGTTTTCTAATGATCTTGGGAATTAAATTCGGATTTTCAAAAACAACTGGGCGATTTGGATCAGGATTTGATCGTGTATCACACGTTTGCTTCTTAGGAGCCAACTTCTACTCTATTTTTTGGGAACTTTTTCTAAAAGACACAGATCAACCGAGGCCTTCACAGGTCGATTTCTTCCACTGTGGGGCTGCAGACTGGTTTAGTGAATTTATCTGAGGAGTTCCACAATGGAGTCGCCATTATGTTATCACTCAGGTTGTCCCTGGGCTCCTATAGGGATACGACCAAGGTAACCACAAACCAATCTTTGGATTGTAGGTTCTAGCCCACCTGCAATCAGAGAGGGCTCTCTCTTAATGATTCAACTTTGTTGATGATTTTAGGCTAGCTTTTGGCTCAGGGGTTTTTGTTTGTGTTCGGATGGAAGGAAAATGCTTTCAGGCAGAGAGGAAATTTATGAAGTGATAAGTTTCAAACCATTGGGCATGGAGTCATGGATTAGGATTATCAGTGCGTCTTTCTGGTCATAGGAGAAATAATGAAGCAGGATAGCTACTCATAACACAATCTTTAGACTAAAAAGGATGAATGGTATGTAAGGAATGAGAGGCACTTAAGAATCTCTCATTTAACTTAACAGAGGGAAAGATGATCTCTATCTAGGGGCAATGAAGAATCCCTGGATAACTGTCTTGGGTTAAAGCAAACATGAGCCATGTGGAATTCATAATTATGCTTAAACAGAGGAAAACATAAAGAAACAACATAAATTGAGCATAGAGTGTATTTAAAAAAATTCTAAGCTAATATTTCTTTCAGCTGTTTAAGAGCGTAATTCATGAATGAAAAACAGAGGTAAGAAGCACTTATTGAGTTATGCACAGCACGAGAATTCGATAATCACTCTTAAACTAGTGAACACAATGAACAATCCGTTCCCCAAGGCTCATAAGCAGTCTTTGATTATAGAAACTTATCAGACATTACAGTGCGAGTCTCTCCTGGAGAAAAATCAGCTAGAGATAGCTTGTTGAATAATCAACCTACCAGCCGACCCGTAATACAGTATTCACGGCCGTCTTTATAGTGCAAATATCCCAAACTTATTTATTTCAATTGACCTAAAACAGGTCTGCAAAAAGAGCTTTCTAAACCTAAAATTGTGCCAAAATTAAATGCAGGTAAGTATCTGTTGAACTATGTCAGAGGTAGCTGGATCAAAAAGAGTGCAATGTGGCCCTTGGAGGCTTGATGCAGTACTGCTGGAATAACTATGCTTTGGGATCTGAAGTTCTGTTCTGGTGCGACTTAAATGTGCAATAACCATGATTTGAGAGTTCTGAGCGGCTTCGCCCTCTTTTTTTGACTTTGCTAGAAGGTATTAAATTGTCTACTGCTTTGGGATGCTGTGAAGATCTTCGCTGATACTTTTTGCTGCTACATTAATGGTCTCCACCGCTTGCTGATACTCTTTGACGTGCTTTTTCCTTATAGATTTGATCTGATACTCTTTAATCTCTGTCTCTGGTCCTTTCCTATCTTTAAACCGGATTAATTTGGCAAAATCGGGCAATTTCGGGCTTTTTCAGTGCAAAACGGGCCAAGGAATTAAAAGATTCCCTAAAGATTCCCCAATATCGCTCATTTTCCGTAATGCGTGATTAGCGCTCCGTTTCTTGTTCTGGATCTCCGAAGTTCAACTTTTACGCTTGCGTGGATTTTCCTTTCCTTTGGCTGCTGACGTCAGCATGACGTCAGCTGTACGGTGGATGACGTTAGCCAGGTGACGTAGCAGGGTGACTCATAAGTTAATGCGATGCTATAGACTTCTTCCGATGCGATCGCAATATCGCATCGGCCGGGAACGAGAAGGTGTTTATTTTAGGAATTCGATGCTTGCGACTGCCGATCGCTGATATCGCGATATCGCATCGGGCAATGAAGGATGGGGCACACCTATGTGGTGAAAATATTGCGATATGGTGACGCGAGATGGCTCACTAGGATCTGCAGAGTGTTAAGGAAAATCGACAAGGGTCTATTGCGATCGGAAGGAGTCAGTATGTGCGTTAGAAGAGCAATTGAGGCCTCGGAAGGGGTCCGATAACCAAAAAAGGGATTTTATACTTTGGAACGAGTCCATTGCATTAGAAGATGGTTTGAAGGGGTGGCATGAGGGTTCTTGCCAAGTTCCAGACAAACTGAGCGATTCCCGAGGGTACTTATGGTTATTTTTCAACCAGGGGGAGGGATATTTACATAGGGGATCATTTACATAGTTTTAGTAGGGGGGGGAATATAGGGAATTAAATAATAATGTCAGTAGTTAATATGGAGATGACAAGAAAGCGCTAAGTTTCAGAGATCTTAGGCTTGAGAAGGGGAGATACAACCTTATAGAGAGAGTATGGATTCTCTTTGAGTGAAGCAGGTCTTCACCCAAGCCAATGACATGAAAATGATGAAACTAAGAGATATCAAGCAGATCTTGACCTCTTTTTGGGGAAATTAGTTAATGATTTGGGGGAGATGGAGAAAGGAAGTTAGTTATGCTTGTTTTGAGCTCTTTCACATAAAACCACCTGGTGATTGTGTCCTGCGTAGAGATGACACCTTAAAAACATGTACTGATCAGCAATCAAGATTCTGCAACCTCAAAACTACCTACCCAGCCTAGTTACCTAACATTTTTTCTTCTTTTATTTTGGGTGCACTTAGACTTGCAGACCTAGCATTTTAATTTTTCTTTTTTATGCTTTCATATCTACAAACTACCCTTATTTCATCCAAGGGCCCAGATTAAGCAGTTGGGCTCCTTTCATTCTCTACCTATCTAAGAATCTGCCAAGATTAAGCTGTTTGGACAAATTTTCATTCTCTATATTCTAAAATAGGAAATTGAAATCTAGGCAGACCAAGATTAGGCTGTTTGGACCTCCCTTTAACTGAGACTTGCACAAAAACGGAGTAAATCTTCAAAATCAGCCTGCAGAAGATGGACTTTGAGTAGCCTTCCTTCCTTTGTGACTGTTTAGCAAATATGGAGCATTGCAGCATGCAAAGTATGACATATTTGGTCTGTAAAAAATGTCAATCATGAAATATGAGTAACCTACTGCAGCAGGAGGCTAACAGTGGCTCCACTTGGGGATGGCTTCTCCTTGTGAGAAGTCAAGAACAACAGGTCAGATTGCCTTGATTCTTCTGTTATTGCTCTGCCTTGAATTTCTTCGTTCTGACTGTTGGATTTCTTTGAACTTTTAGATTGGTGACAGCTCTTTCCTTAACTGTTTTGTTGTTAAATTATGAAGCATCACCTGCTTTCTTCTGCGTGCTTTAACATTCTAAATTCCTGCAAAAATAAAATGAAAACGCTGATATATACAAACATTCTATGTATAGAAAATAACACCGCCTGTTCTTTTCAATCTAAACGATCATTGTAGTGCTTTACCATTCGGCCATTGACAGGGTCTTCTTCAGCTGTGCTGCCGTCTAGAGATCAGAGAAAGTAGGTATTATTGCCTTGCACAACGCTGATAATGTGCAGACCTTTCCACAGAAAATTGAATTTTGCGTGTTTGCCCTTGTCTTCTCTTCGTGAATCCCATCTTAGAATTTTGCTGCCCACCCAGAAATCCTCTGCTTTGGCCTTCTTATCAAACAACTTTTTGAGTTTTTCTTGCAGTATTTGAGCTCTGTCGAAGACTTGTTCTCTGGTTTGCTGAAGATGAATGGTTTGATTAACTCTTCTCTGCATGTCATTCGGTTCAGCCTAAATTTCTTGCAATAATTTAATAGTAGGAATGCCCAAAGATGAAGGGAACTTGGCTTCCATGCCATATACAAGTTAATAAGGGCTCATCCCAATGGATTTCATGGTGGAAAGTCTGTCTGCCCACAGAGCATTTGTGAGCTTTCTATGCCAATTCTTTTTGTTTTCCTCTAGCAGTTTCTTTATGATATTGATGAGGCTTTTGTTGGAAGACTCGGCCAAGCCATTACCTTGGGGGTAGTAAGCTGTGGAATGGCCTAAGGTGATGTGGTATTTATGGAAAAAGTTGATCATTTTTTTGGATTTGAAAGCAGCAGCGTTGTCAGTGATAATTTTCTCAGGGTAGCCGAATCTAGAAAGGATATTGCTCTCAAGGAATTGGATAATTGTGGAGTCGTTAGCTTTCCTACATGGGATGGCTTCAATCCACTTAGTGAAATAATCGGTGGCTGTTAAAATCCACTTGTGTTGGCCTGAGGAAGAGGGATGAATTTCTCCAATGAAGTCGAGACCCCATTGTTGGAAAGGTTTCTCGGTTGAAATGGGCTTAAGGGGCAAGGGCAGTAGTTTTCTTTTCCCTTCAAAGATTTGGCATTTGTGGCATGAGACAGCAAACTTTTTTACATTTGCAAATAGAGAGGGCCAGTAATAACCATCCCTTAAGATCTTGTCAGCCGTGGACTTCCAATATAAGTGTCCTCCACAGTCCCCTGTATGGAATTCCTTCATGATGCTGTTAGTTTCATTTATAGTCAAACAATTAAGCAAAATACCTTCATGATTTTTCCAAAACAAAACACCCTCTATGACACAAAATTTGGATGATTTCATCCTTAAAAATATTTTCTTGGTTCTGCACAATCCTAGGGGAGCACACAGGTTTAACAATACAAAGCAAATATCAGCATACCATGGGGATTGAATGAAGGTTTCACTGATCTGTGGAGTCGCCAGCTTCGGTTCATTGTCCAGTTGATTAATGTCTAATGCTTGGAAGTTTGTTTCAGACATTAGTTTGGCTAGGCCTTGTCCTTTTATGAGCTTGGTGGGCTTTATTTCTATGTCGTATTCAAGGATGCTGGCAATGCACTTGCCTCTTTTGCCTTCTAGTCCCTCTTGAGTTAGTATATCCTTTACAACAGCGTTAGGGACATAGGAAATCACGTGGGAGTATAGGATGTAAATTCTGAAATCTTTTATGGCTTTGACCAGAGCATAGGCCTGCTTTTCCATAATCTGATATTTCAAGGGTGCATCTCTGAAAGCTCGGCTGAAGAAAGCAATTGGCTTTTCGTTGCCCTGATCATCTTTCTGTAGAAGGAAAACAGCTATAGTGTGTTCAGATGTGAAGGAAAAAATGATAAAGCCTTTATCGAATTGAGGACTGGTGAGGACATGCGTCTGAGTTATGGCAGTTTTGATACTCTCAAAAGCCTGCCTGGTTTCAAGAGACCATTTTACCTTGACATCCTTCTTCAACATGTTGCTCAGTAGCCTTATGAGCTCGGCTAGGTTTGGGATAAATCTCCTTAGGAAATTGATCTTTCCAAGGAATGCTTGCAGTTCTTTCATGTTTCTTGGATAATGGATTTGAAGGATAGCTTGAATTCTTTTCGGGTCAATTCTAATCCCATCTTTTGATATTATATGCCCTAGAAGCTTGCCTTCCTCAAGGGCAAACAGAGACTTCTTAGGATTCAAGGAAATGCCATATTTCCTCCATGTTATGAAAATTTGCCTTAAGTTCTTAAGGTGCTCTTGGTCAGATTTGGAGAATGGGGTCAGGTCATCAAGGTAAACTACGAGGAAATAGGAGGTAGAGGCCGATCAATAGGAGGTTGTGTGTTTGTTACATCCTCCACAGTTACCAGCGAGTTTGTGAGAGAGTTATCAGCCGGATTCGTTGTGGTGATATTGACTTTCGTTTTGGTGGGCTGTTTACTACCTTTTGTTCCACTAGATGCAGGGACATCAATGTTCCTTGTTCTTAATTTGTATTGCTTGTGCGCTTCATACACAACAGTATCATAGCCTTGTTTGAAATCAAAGGACTCTCCCGACTTGGTGTGAAATTGTTTTGCATCAGGGTGTGGTCGGTCTTCTTCAGCAAGAAATATTTACTGTTCATTTTCTGAATCTATCAAGTTCATATGAGTCCCATCTGTGGGCTCAGTGGATGTAGATGCCTCCGCATAGTTTTCTTGGAAAGGCGGCCTAATCTCATGGTCGGGACTGGCCCTTCCAGCGTTTGTGTTTTGAATTTTTCGGAAGTTCGGGTTCCTTATGGCATTGGGCTGTTGACCTTCCCATGAAGTTTTCCTCTCAACATTGCCTACTCTGTCTCCCACCCTGTGGATGCCACTGATGATAGCATCTAGCTTATGATCGAAGGCTGAGGGTTCTTCTTTAAAAGTGGTTCTTCTCTCAGTTCTAGCTCTGCTTCTTTTAGCAATTAGATTTGCTTCCACACTAAAAGAAACATCTTGCATTTCTGCAAGGCTTTGAGGGGCTCTTTCCCTTAATTGATATGCCATCTCAGCATCAAATTCATCCGGGAATTTGTACAAAGCGAGATCAGGTGGAGGTCTTAAATTTTGTGGTATTGCATTGTAAACATTGTTAAATCTTGCACAGTAATCCAAAACTGTCTCCTGAGGTCCTCTTTTGATAGTATCATACTCAGATAGTATGTGTAGGGGATATTTCTTTTTCTCCCATCTGTTAATAAATTCCTGGTATAAGGCTTCAAGGTTTAATATGGAATTGGGTGCAAGTGCCCTAAACCAGGTTCTGACATCACCGGTCAAACTTTGGAAAAAATCTTCATTCTTACACTGTCATCATCAATTTCATAACTCTCGAAATAATGATGCATTTTCTTTGTATGCTGTAGGGCGGTGCCAGAGGTCGCGCCATCAAAATAGGTAATTTTTGACTGGTAGTCCTGAGGCATGGCCCCGGGATTAGCAGGCAGCTGTAAAGGCGCATATCTAGCCATGATGATAGGGATAAGCAGACCAGCTAGGGCAGCGGGGATAACAGGAACAACCGGAGTAGAAATAGTAGTAGAGGTAGTAGGAGTATGGGATGGAGGTGTAGAGGGCTGCTTGGAGAAGGAGGTGATGAACTCGGGGAACTTGGGGTTGGCCGGAATAAAACTTTGACAGGGGTCGGAACACTGCTTGACTGAACTGTTTCAGGACTCACAGCAGTTGGGTCTTCTTTTTTCTTTTGTTTTCTAATGATCTTGGGAATTAAATTCAGATTTTCAAAAACAGCTGGGCGATTTGGATCAGGATTTGATCGTGTATCACACGTTTGGTTCTTAGGATCCAGCTTCTACTCTATTTTTTGGGAACTTTTTCTAAAGGACACAGGTCGACCGAGGCCTTCACAGGTCGATTTCTTCCTCTGTGGGGCTGCAGACTGGTTTAGTGAATTTATTTGATAAGTTCCCCAGTGGAGTCGCCATTATGTTATCACTCAAGTTGTCCCTAGGCTCCTATAGGGATACGTCTAATGTAACCACAAACCAATCTTTGGATTGCAGGTTCTAGCCCACCTGCAATCAGAGAGGGCTCTCTCTTAATGATTCAACTTTGTTGATGATTTTAGGCTAGCTTTTGGCTTAGGGGTTTTTGTTTTTGTTCAGATGGAAGGAAAATGCTTTCAGGAAGAGAGGCAATTTATGAAGTGATAAGTTTCAAACCATTGGGCATGGAGTCATGGATTAGGATTATCAGTGCGTCTTTCTGGTCATAGGAGAAATAATGAAGCAGGATAGCTGCTCATAACACAATCTTCAGACTAAAAAGGATGAATGGTATGTAAGGAATGAGAGGCACTTAAGAATCTCTCATTTAACTTAACAGAGGGAAAGATGATATCTATCTAGGGGCAATGAAGAATCCCTGGATAACTGTCTTGGGTTAAAGCAAACATGAGCCATGTGGAATTCATATTTATGCTTAAATAGAGGAAAACATAAAGAAACAACAGAAATTGAGCATAGAGTGTATTTAAAAAAATTCTAAGCTAATCTTTCTTTCAGCTGTTTAAGAGCGTAATTCATGAATGAAAAACAGAGGTAAGAAGCACTTATTGAGTTATGCACAGCACGAGAATTCCATAATCACTCTTAAACCAGTAAACACAATGAACAATCCGTTCTCCAAGGCTCATAAGCAGTCTTTGATTATAGAAACTTATCAGACATTACAGTGCGTGTCTCTCCTGGAGCAAAATCAACTAGAGATAACTTGTTGAATAATCAACCTACGACCCGACCCGTAATACAGTATTCAGGGCCGTCTTTATAGTGCAAATATCCCAAACTTATTTATTACAATTGACCTAAAACAGGTCTGCAAAAAGAGCTTTCTAAACCTAAAATTGTGCCAAAATTAAATGCAGGCAAGTATCTGTTGAACTGTGTCAGAGATAGCTGGATCAAAAAGAGTGCAATGTGGCCCTTGGAGGCTTGATGCAGTACTGCTGGAATAACTATGCTTTGGGATCTACAATTCTGTTCTGGTGCGAGTTAAATGTGAAATAACCATGATTTGAGAGTTTTGAGTGGCTTCGCCCTCTTTTTTTGACTTTGCTGGAAGGTATTAAATTATCTCCTGCTTTGGGATGCTGTGAAGATCTTCGCTGATACTTTTTTCCACTACATTAATGGTCTCCGCCGCTTGCTGATACTCTTTGACGTTCTTTTTCCCTGTAGATTTGATCTGATACTCTTTAATCTCTATCTCTGGTCCTTTCCTGTCTTTAAACTGGATTAATTTGGCAAAATCGGGCAATTTCGGGCTTTTTCGGCGCAAAACGGGCCAAGGAATCAAAAGATTCCCTAAAGATTCCCCAATATCGCTCATTTTCCGTATCGATGCGCGATTAGGGTGTCGCGCTAATCGCGCATCGAAAACTGCCTCCGTTTCTTGTTCCGGAGCTCAAAAGTTCAACTTTTGCGCTTGCGCAGATTTTCCTTTCCTTTGGCTGCTGACGTCAGCATGACATCAGCTGTACGGTGGATGACGTCAGCCAGGTGACATGGCAGGGTGACTCATATGTTAATGCGATGCTATAGACTTCTTCCGATGTGATCGCAATATCACATCGGCCGGGAACGAGAAGGTGTTTATTTTAGGAATGCGATGCTTGCGACTGCCGATCGCCGATATCGCGATATCGCATCGGGCAACGAAGGATGGGGCACACCTATGTGGTGAAAATATTGCGATATGGCGACGCGAGATGGCTCACTGGGATCTGCAGAGTGTTAAGGAAAATCGACAAGGGTCTATTGTGATCGAAAGGAGTGAGTATGTGCATTAGAAGAGCATTTGAGGCCTCGGAAGGGGTCCGATAACCAAAAAAGGGATTTTATACTTTGGAAGGAGTCCATTACATTAGAAGATGGTTTGAAGGGGCAGCATGAGGGTTCTTTCCAAGTTTCAGAGAAACTGAGCAATTCCCGGGGGTACTTATGGTTATTTTTCAACCAAGGGGAGGGATATTTACATAGGGGATAATTTACATAGTTTTAGTAGGGGGGGGGAATATAGGGAATTAAATAATAATGTCAATAGTTAATATGGAGATGACAAGAAAGTGCTAAGTTTTAGAGATCTTAGGCTTGAGAAGGGGAGATAGAACCTTATAGAAAGAGTATGGATTCTCTTTGAGTGAAGCAGATCTTCACCCAAGCCAATGACATGAAAATGATGAAACTAAGAGATATCAACCAGATCTTGACCTCTTTTTGGGAAAATTAGTTAATGATTTGGGGGAGATGGAGAAAGGAAGTTAGTTATGCCTGTTTTGAGCTCTTTCACATAAAACCGCCTGGTGATTGTGTCCTGAGTAGAGATAACACCCTGAAAACATGGACTGATCAGCAATCAAGATTCTGCAACCTCAAAAATAGCTACCCAGCCTAGTTACCTACCATTTTTTCTTCTTTTAGTTTGGGTGCACTTAGGCTTGCAGACCCAACATTTCAATTTTTCTTTTTTATGTTTTCCTATCGACAAACTACCCTTATTTCATCCAAGGGCCCAGATTAAGCAGTTGAGCTCCTTTGATTCTCTACCTATCTAAGAATCTGCCAAGATTAAGCTGTTTGGACAGATTTTCATTCTCTATATTCCAAAACAGGAAATTGAAATCTAGGGAGACGAAGATTAGGCTGTTTGGACCTCCCTTTAACTGAGACTTGCACAAAAACGGAGTAAATCTTCAAAATCAGCCTGCAGAAGATGGACTTTGAGTAGCCTTCCTTCCTTGGTGACTGTTTAGCAAATATGGAGCATTGCAGCATGCAAAGTATGACATATTTGGTATGTAAAAAATGTCGATCATGAAATATGAGTAACTTGCTGCAACAGGAGGCTAACAGGTGCAACTCTCTTCGTGCTTCTTTTCGTACTATGATACCCTCGTGTTTCACACAAACCCCTTGTCACGCAGCTCTAAAAACTAGGTAGTGTAGCTTATATTCCCACACCTCCTTGAAGTTTCCTAGAGTGCTAAGACTGAGCTACCATCATGTAGTCATTGGGCCTGATCCCTGGTGCATGGCTTCAATTGGCTTCCATTTACCTTTCCCATAAATGGATCTCGATTCAACTTCACAAGCTGAACTGCTCCACCATCGGTAATCTCTTTGATAACATATGGCCCCAGCCAATGCATCTGAAATTTTCTTAAAAACTTATCAAACTTACTGTCATATAATAAAACTAAATCATTTACCTTGAAGGTACACAGTTTGATGTGCCGATTGTGCCATGCCTTTTCGCGTTCTTTGTGAACCTACTAATGGAATTCATCCAAAAATATCTCTTCCTCAAGCTCTACTATTTGCATGAGCCACTCTCCTAAGGCTCCTCGGTCAGCCATTCTTATAAATGCCGCTAATAGGATAGAGCTAGATGAGGATAGAGTGAATATTAGCGGTATGAGTCTGATGGATGGTAATGGGTGGTAGGGCTGGGCTAGAGGGTCTGTAAGTTTAAGATGGGATGGTTGGACACTAGAGGAATGGATGGACACACCAGAGAGCAGGAGCTGAACACGAGGTTAGAATTATTGAACACGGCTTAAAGATATACACTTACCGAGATCACCCTACACACAATCAACACACGTTGAGCTAGATCTACACAGGCATAGCAAGAGATATTATATATACGTGATTCCGATAATGAGCTTTGATTCTTTCAGCCTTTCTTATTCTAGCATATTTCTTCTATTTCTTTGGTCTATAGTACAGGCGCCTCGATTCTTCCACTATGCATAATATAATATATAATAGGAATAAGGCATGAGATGAAATATAGACTAGGCATAATGTACTCCATAGGCATCACAAACTCTATGACATAGACCACCTAAAAGGTGTCTGACCAGTAAGCTTCTTACAATTAGTTCTGCACGCCCACAATACTGCTGGTATGCTGACGTCCCAATCATTCCTCTACAAATTCAAAACCTTTGTCAACGCATAATCCAATATGTTATTAAATGCTTCAACCATCCCATTGGCATGAAGATGATATGGTGTACTCTTATCATGATAAACTTGGAATTCTTCTCTCAATGAGCTGATCGTTTCATTAAGGAAATGTGTACCGCGATCTCTCATCAAAATATTCAGGAAAACAAACTTGGTCAACACATATTCAAATAAGAACTTGGCTGTTGTCACCCCTGTGTAGTCCTTCATGGGCTGTGCCTCCATCCATCTAGTAAAATACTCAATTGTGTTGATGACATACCATGCACCCGTCTTCTTTCCCGAAGTCTCAATTGGTCCTACAAAATCAGTTACCCATTTTTCAAATGGCTGCAATGATACTTGTGGATTCAAAGGAAGCTCATCCCTCTACGATGGCCTACCAATTCTCTGACATGCATTGCACACCCTACAATATACTTTGGAATGTTTATGCAATGTTGGCCACCATAACACAACACGTATAATCTTCTGCACTGTTGCTTTTCCTCCATAATGGCCTCCCGTATCTCCTCCATGAGGTTAAGCTAGGATATTGTTTCATTCAAAATCATGCACATAGAATTTTAGTATCTCATCCAATACCATCTTATACAAATGGCTTGCTATAACAGAAAAGTTTGTCACGCGCACCACCAATTCCTTCTTCTGTTGACTAATGTATTCTACTAGATCCGTTCATGTAGTCAAGAAGTGGATAATTTCTGCAAAGTGATTTTCAGTTATGCACACCATAAAGAGATACACATCAAACAACCCTTATTCTAAATTGGTAGGCTCCTCTCCTATTTCAATGTGTGATAGACGATCTAGCCCTACATTCCATCACCCTAGCTTCACAATTAGTTCGAAATCATATTCCTAAAACAATAGCAACCATCTACATATCCCCCCCCCCCCCAACACAAGCTTGTAGACTAGGTACTTTAATGCAAAATGGTATGTATACATCAAAAAGTGTCCACCTAGCATGTAATGTCTGAACTTCTAGAGTGCGTACACCATATACAACCCTTTGCGCTCTGTCGTCGAATAATTATTTTCAGCCTTAGACAACTTCCTGCCTGCAAATTCTATAGGGTGATCTAGTTCTCCTTCACCGACCTGTGTCAACAATGCTTCGAGTACAATGTGTGAAGTGTCCACATGCACATGAAATTCCTTCTTCTAATCTAGGAAGACTAGGATCGACATGGTGACCATTTTCTCCTTTAATGGATCTAGACTCCACTAACATTCATCATCCCAATAGAATGTAGCATCCTTCTTTAGTATCTTTTCCATCGGTGCTGTAATCTGGGCATAACTCTTGATGAACTTCCAATAGTATCCAGTATGACCCAGTGTTGTGCACAGTTTTTTAACACTTCTTGGCACCTCGAAATTAATTATAACCTCAATCTTAACAGGGTCAACCATTAATCCTTGTCTGCAGACTACATGACCCAACAATAGTCCGAAAAAGATGCAAAATAAGTATTTCCTCAATTTTAGCATGATTTGATACCTTTGGCACGTATCCAACATCAAGCGTAAACTAGCTACATGGCGCTTTACCAGTCAAAACACTGTCCAATCATCAAAGTATACCTCTGAAAATTTGTGAATGAACTCTTTGAGCATCGCAATGACTATGCGCAAGAAGATCACCGATGCATTTTTTTATCCCAAAAGGCATTACAGTATACTGAAAGCATCTCCACTCAGTCACGAAGGTCATATTACTCCTGTCTTCTAGCGTGATCTTGATCTGATGGTACCTAGAGAACCCATCAGTGAACGAATATGGTTCTTGTTGTTTCCAGGAAAACTAGTGTCTTTTTTATTTTACTAGCCCTCTAGGTTTGGCAGCTACCTTAGAAACAATAGTTTTAAAGCAATTCCCAATTTCTTCTATGTATAATAGACAAGAGAAAGACAAAGGAACCAACCTGGATCTTCCGCTCAACTCCTTGCTTGATCTCTCTCCCCCTTGACAGAGCTTGCAACTCCTCTTCTTACTTATCTCGCTTGAAGAGTACCTGTAGAGACAAAGTCACAAAGAACCATCAAAGCATCTTGATCTACTATATCATAAGCATTACAAAATTAGAAATGTAATGAACATATAATGGCATTCATAAATAATAACATTCACAATTGCACAGTTATATGGAAGAAAACTCGAAGAACTTTATTAAATAGAAGGGATAATTACGACCCAATTGTCTGATCTATCATCATCCTCCCAGCATAAAATCCCTCTTCACCTCATGAAAAGCAAGATCACACCAAAAATACAATGCTCTTTCTCAGATAAAAACTATCATCACTTCCTTGCAAATTACAAAATTCCAGCCTCTAGATCTCTCAGATGAGGGATCCATTTATAGATGTGTGTAAGGGTGTGAGTCATCTTTGGGTTTTTGATTAGTGTCATTCGAATTGTTGCATTTGGTTCCACTTAGAGATTTCTTGGATCTCTTACTCATCCTTGAGCGAATTTAGAGAGGCAAGTGTCATAGGAGAAGTTTCTAGAAGATTCCCTGAGCATCCACTTGGCAATCTATCTCGGACATTTGTCCATCCTCACTCATCGCACCCTACATAAGGCCTCATTAGTATGCATCATACCTAGCTAGTGTAGAAGTCAGTGTGCGTCACACCCTAATAGTGGAGCAGTCAGTATGGTCCAGTTTTGGCCAGTTCTGGATGCTTTTTCAGGTGGAACTTTTGGGGAATGATGTAATTAGTTGACCATGATATTTTAGGGTATGAAACAACACTTTTAGGGGTTGAAGAGCCCTAGTTTATTGACATATAAGATTGGGGTTGAAGTGCCCAAGTATGTCTATAACAATTGCCCCCTAAAGCATGAAGTCATAAATCTTTGATGTCAGGTGAAATGATTTATCATGAAGATCCGAGGTTTTTGAACTGGAAGGTGACCTGTATAAGATACAATACAATACATCATCATAATATAATTTTTCATGATCTAGCTGAGGTGGGCATTCCAATGCTCAACTTTATAAATTCATTTCATGTGCATAGAATAGATAGTCATCTGTAGTTGCAGATTGGTGATTCTTCATATGTAGAGTCATCATTCCTGGCTCGGATGACCATCTATGTAGCTTTTGTGTACATTTGATGTCTTTATATCCCTGAATATATCACAACCTAGATGGATGCCCGGGGTCTTCAAAACTCATTCAATCTTTGCCCAATGTACAAGTCAATCCATGTGAAGAGATGTTCTGAAGTCAAACATGGAAAGACATCGCTTGGTTACCAGCCAATAATTTGAGCTATTAAAAGACGCGAGAGGAATCATCGATAATGATAATGATCCTCAAGGTACTACAATACAATTCACATGGTGTGAATATATGGTCTGATGTCGAACACCATGCAAAGTCTTTCAATTGAAGGCCATTGATCTTAACCTATTGCCAAAAGTGAGAAACTTTCCATTGATGCATGCAAGCTTCAAAGTACTGAAAAGGGTGTTTCTAAGTCAACTTCTTGGATAATGAGTTGATGTCAACAAGAAGTGACCTGTCATAGGAGGGCCTTAATGTATCCCACATCTATGACACGAAACGAAGCAAATGATTTTCTGGAGGTGAAAACGATCTGACGACACAAGGTTCAAGAATGGTGGTCATGAAAAATGGAGGGTGGAGGTATTGCAGTGGATGAGGCATTAAATAGATTGTGGTTTCTCAACTGAATGACTTCTCTTGAACATATCGGCGACACTGAGATGGATTGGTAGCGTTAACCACAATAGATGGATGGTGTGGAAGACCAATGGTGAAATGACCAGTGAACAGAATAACCCAACCTGACTCAATCGTGGTGATGGAGTGAAAGTTTCATGTTCAAGAGCGACCTGCTACCGTAAAATTCTTCAAGTTTTCTTCCCTTTTTCCCCATTCATTGCTGACTAGTACCTATTTATTTTTGTCAAGCTTGAGGAAGATAACATATGTTTGTTCTATAATTTTCCCTTCAGCAAACCTGTCGCTATGTTTTAGCGAGTCTAGCAATAGTGAAACTCATTCTTGTATAGGTGGACAAGTTTGTCGCTATTGTTTTAATGAGTTTAATGACAAAAACAACTCAGTCCTTTTCATGTTTAGAGAGTTTGAAAAGGGACGAAAAGGGAACTCTGTCTCATCTAGGTGGACGAGGTTGTCACTATTGTTTTAATGAGTTTAATGACAAGGATAAATCAGTCCTTTTCATGTTTAGAGAGTTTGAAAAGGGATGAAAAGGAAACTCCAACAGTTCTTTTTCGTAGCATAATCCCTTAATTCTGAAAAAGGATAAAATAATACAAAAGGGATGACTTTTCGATCACTTTAACAAGCTGAAAAAGACAAGCACTCGAAAGTTTTCATGAGATAATCCCTCAAGTCCAAAAAATATTAAAATATACTGGAGGGATGGCTTTTTGATTACTTTAGCATGCTAGAAAGGCCAATTTATCAACAATCTTTTCATATTTAACGAGTCTGAAAAGAGTTTAAAGGAGACTCATTTTTGAGGAATGAGTGGTGTTTAGGGTAGCAACTGGTTCTGGGTAAGCTGGGATTCTCAAAACATGGTGATGTGAAGAGGTTGGTTAATGAAACCACTCATTGCGGCTGTTCCTCTAAAAGGGGTAAACAATCAAGTGGAAGTGTATGATCGACCAAAAGAATGGAGGTGATGGTAGGAACATAATCGAGGCTCAAAAGGCTGATAGCATGGCAATGATAAAGGTTATTAGGTGGGTTCATTTTTTAATGAGCTTGAACCATGGGGAACCATGCTTGGTGGTAGGTTTATTTTTTAACGAGCTTGAACCATGTGATAATATATCTTATTTTTTAGTTTTTCTTTTTATGCAAGCTAGAAATGACAAAACTAAAAGTCTTAAATTTTTTTTGATAGTCATGAGCATACATTAATGATGCTTTTATCAGGGAACCTTCTAAAGCATCAAAAGAATCTTGCACAACCTGATCCCAGTAGAAGGGTAGTCTTTTTTTCAGAAGACGCGCATAACCTTTAGGGTTTGACAAAACTAAAACTAAAAAGCTAAAAAGCTAAAAGGCTAAAAGGCTAAAAAAATGGAATTGAAAATGGGTTGCATGAACCCAGAATGATGAAAAGGAGAGTCTCTTGTAACCATATGGAAAAATTTGTGGTTCCATAGGATTGTTTCGTCCGCAGAGAAAACAAAACATTTCCTTGGCTTCGTCCACCAAATAGACAAAGGTGAATGGAATGGTGTGTCAGATCAATCACATAACCGATAGGGAAACTCATATGGTAGGACGGTTTCATCCACAGAGTAGACAAAACACTTCCTTGGCTTCATCCACAGCATAGACAAAGGTGAATGGTGTTTCAAACCAATCATATAACCTACAGGGAAACCTATCTTTTCAGTTGGGTTCATCTTCCAAATAAACAAGGGTGCATGCCCCCTAAGCTTCATTACATTCGCCAGACTACTCGCGGAAATTAGGTGGATAGAATGAAGGTTGAAGAGACACTCTTGATGCAAAAGGACCATTTAGGGATGATGTTTGACTTGAAGCTATTCTTGAACCGGGAAATGAAACCTGCTCAATAGTGACAATTTTGCCTTCATGTGGGAAACACATCACTCGAAAGAGTGTTGAAACAATAGCTTCCATGTTGTAAACATAGTCACGTCCAAGGAGTAGATTGTAATCTAATGGTCCTAGGACTACCATCACATTCAGGTGAATGATTTTTTGTCCCAAAGTTATTGGTAACTGTCAGGCCAGGAGTAACTCCAGAAAACTAATGCGTTTATTAATTTAGCCAACTATCTATTATATACATGAATGTGATTGTTCAATTCATATTCTCGATGACTATTCACATTCAGTTCCCCAATCACTGAGGATTAGGTGTCAACATTCCCCCCCTTAATCTGAAGGGATGTTTGTGAGTCCAAGCATCGTTCTGAATCTTTCAAGCTTTTCTCTTCCAAGCACTTTGGTGAAGATGTCTTCAATTTGCTCATTTGTGGAACAATGGCGGAGATGGATTGTTTTGGCCTCAACATGATGTCGGATCAAATGATATTTAGTATTGATGTGCTTTGTACGATCATGGAACTTTGGGTCCTTGGCCAACTTTATTGCAAAGGTGTTGTCAATCATGAGTGGAGTGGATTGTACTTGTTTTACCTGCAAATCTTCAAGAATTTTTCTGAGCCACACAATTTCTTTCGTTGCTTCAGCTGCTGCCACGTATTCTACTTCTATTGTGGAATCTGGTGGAACTGATTGTTTGCGCGATCTCCAAGAGATAGCTCCTGATCCAAGACTCATAGCATATCCTGAAGTAGATACTCCAGTTTCTTTGTCTCCATCGAAGTCTGAATCAGAGTATCCAATCAAGTTGAATTCGTCTACCTGTGTATACTTGATTCCAAGGTCTTGAGTTCCCTTCAAGTACCTTAGAACTCTTTTTGCAGCAGACCAATGTCCCTCACAAGGCTTTTGCATAAACCTGGAGAGGATTCCAATAGTAAATGAAATGTTTGGTCTGGTAGTAGTGAGATAGATGAGACTTCCTGTAAGCTTTCTGTACTTTGTTGCA
Source organism: Pinus taeda (assembly GCA_000404065.3). Classification (NCBI taxonomy): domain Eukaryota; kingdom Viridiplantae; phylum Streptophyta; class Pinopsida; order Pinales; family Pinaceae; genus Pinus; species Pinus taeda. The sequence continues at coordinate 11,189 of APFE031459147.1, read as the reverse complement.
TTCTCAAATTCCTTTCCTTCAATAGATGTGAGCTTTAAGTTTTGTTCCATTGGAGTAGAAAGAGGATTGCACTCTGTCATGCCAAATCTGTTAACAAATCTCCAATGTATTTCTTTTGAGAAAGAGATTTGGATTTTGGATGTTGGGTTACTTCAATGTCAAGATAGTAATGAACATAGCCCAAATCAGTCATTTCAAAGCTTTTTCCTAATTCTTTCTTTATGGATGCAATATAACTTTCATTGTTCCCTGTCATTAAAAGATCATCTACATATACCACAAGATATACAACTGTTTTTCCAACTTTCTTGACAAATAAAGTTGCATCATCAAGATCAAATGATTGAAGTTGAGTTTCAGAAGATGCTCAGTTAGCTTTTCATACCAGGCTCGTGGTGCTTGTTTGAGGCCATACAAGGA
>APFE031459145.1:272063-287027 GCA_000404065.3 Pinus taeda | reverse complement strand
TTTAAAATTTATAATCAAATTAAACTTAAATATTACAACCTTTTCTACTTTTATGATATCTTAATAAGTGTAATACTAAAAATTCTAATGAATAATGTAGGAAAACCATGAAGTAGTTAGGTGAGCTGCCTTTTATAATCAGTAATGAAAATTAGTTACTTTAGCATATTAATATGTTTTCATTTTTATTTATGATTTTTATTTAAGCAATTTGTTTTAATATTCTTATATTTTCATTAAAAATAGTTTTATATTGTTTCAATGATTTTGTTGGTATTGTTTCAATAGTTTTTATGTATTAAGTATTATAATTATATATATAATTTATAAAAAATTATATTAGTAAACAAGTTTGTGAGAATTATATATTTTTCACTATAAATATTTAAATAGATGATTGACAATCTCTATTGATTGCCTCCATGTGACTTATTGTATTTATTTTTCAGAGGAAGCATACAGAATCTAGATGGCATCAAAGAATAAAATAAACTTCAAAATGAATGGCCAAGGCAGTTTAGGGTTTCTGCAAAAAATGTTTGTGAAGGACATAACAACCACGAGTGACGGATCACATTGGGTAACCAGGTGAGACCCTGTCAAGAGGAGGTGGAGGGGGATGATTTCCCAATCGTCATTGTTGATCTCGATCCCAAAGCCTCAAATCCCCCATCTCTTCTCAAGGCAATGCAAGACTCGCAGATATCTTTCATCATGCTCACTAAGCACAACCGAAACCTGATAGTGAGCTGCTTCATAGTGTTCCTAGACTTGTGGTGCAACAATTAGATGGTTCTAGTGATTTTGAGCTCTAGAAATTTCCAATATTTGTCAAAACCCTCTCTCACAAACCTTCGTGCCTCAGGGTTTGTGAATAGGAGGTTGAATCTTTAGTTACAAACAAAATTTATAAGCTAATAGGTATTGAAGATGAGCGTTTAAGAATCCTTTATGAGGGGAGGCAATTAAATTTTGAAAATACTTTGAGGGATTATGGTATCACGTATGGTATCAAGAAGGATGCTTCTATCTTCCTTATTGTTGGACTTCTAAGAGATGCAAAAGGAAAAGAGGAATCCTCTACCTCAAAACCCCTCTTATTTAAAGAAGCTCTCAATTTAGACTCTAATTCCCAACCGTCAAAGACTCTTGCTAGCCAGGCCTTTGTGGTTGAACATTCATTGGAAGCTATAGAAGAATGGGCTCTTCACCACGTTAAAGATTCATTTTTATGTTCAAGATGCAGTCATTTGTCATTTTAATGGTTTACGGCCCTCGGATTCCGCCCTCAGGGACTGTGTTTTCGAAAATTAGACGTAGAACTTAGGTCTACTATTTTGTTTCAAAGGTTATTTTATTGTCGTCTTCAAAGGTCTTGCAGATCAATAGGGGGTTTTTGATAAGGGTCCCTATTTTTGGGGTTGTTCAAGACTCTCTATTCAACTAGGGTTCGACACTACAGTTTGGGTAAGACTCCCAAACTTACCCCTCTAGTGGATTTAGCCATATTTTCTACAAGGTATAGGAAATGATCTTGGATGCTTTATCAAAACATATAATGACAAAATAACTAAGGGGTTCATCTGGTTTGTCTGCATCTGTGTTGAATTGGATTTAAATGTAGGTCTCTCAGACAAAATCATCCAAAAATGGGATGGAAAGAAACTTCATCAACCTTTGGACTACGAAAATGCAACTTTAGATGCAAATCTTGGCAACAGTCCAGGCATCTACAAAGTGCATGCCCTAAAAGGGTGTCAGGATCCCTAGAGCCACGAAAACCCAACTAAGGATGGTGTGATCAGAAGGAATCTTCAAATGTTAAGAACATAGCAAGTAATAAGAAGGACGCCATTCAGCGGGAAAAGACATTTCCTAATACTTTAGTCTCACAAGATCCTATACAGCCAACGATGGACATGCCTCCACCCTATGTGGAAAATAATCCTCCAACTATGGAGAAGGAAAGTTCATTAGCATCAATCGTGGGTAAAATTGGTGGAAAGAAATGACAACACAAATATGATTATTCAGATAGGATAGGGATGTACTACACTTCGAGGAGGTGGTAGTGATGGAACTTCCTCTAAAAAATGAGGATATGACATTATCCTCAATTGTAATTGATAAAGTTGTAGGATGGGTAGATGTCCATAAGAGAAAAGGGAAAAAAGAAAAACCCTTGAACACCTTTGGTGTTTGGCATTAGAAGGGATCACTATTCCTAAAGGTTATTTGATTTCAAGGGAAAATGCTCTGATCCATTCATGAAACACTGAACCAACCACAACAATCATGGCTACAACAAAAAATAATCCAAATGGCAATGGATCTTGTCTTCCATACGAATCAGAAACACCTTTGTTGGAAATCCCAAAATAAAAATAGTGCAAAATTTGAATACGTGCAAGAACATATCATCATTTGCAAATTTATGGGTGTATGACATTTGGAAAAAAGCCTTGGATTCAAAAATATTGTACTCTAAAAGGAGACCTAGTTCTCAAACTTGGCTCCAAAGGTTTTTCACAACCATATTCAACAACTTCGAAGAAATTGAAAAAAATATCCAGGGGGCCTTATTTCATGAATTTTGCTCGCCTCTTCATGAAGCATTGAGTTCCAAGAGTCAATCCAGACAAAGAAGATTTCTCTTCAGCTCATGTTTGCATTCACTTTCATTCCCTTTCCCATGAATTTTGGGATCTATAAATCCTAAAGAGTATTGGTCGCACCATCATGGACTTCGTCATGATCTCAAACATCACTAAGCATGACCACTACACTTCCTATGTGTGCCAACATCCAATTGAGTAGTGAAGATGAAATCTAGGAGAAACCAATAGATTATGAGAAAATTGCATTCAGATGTTGCAAATATCATGAATATGGCCATCTATCTAGGGATTTTCCTACCAACCAAGTTCAACAACTGACTCAAGAAAATCAAGTTTTGAGCTAAGATGGATTTTCCCAAATAAGTAATAGATGGAAAATAGCCAAAAAACGCTCTTGGAATTTCACCTCTGCAGTTCAAAATTACAAAAATAGGTAGACAATGCTTCAACAACTGACAAACATTGAAATAATAGGTCGAGAGGAGGTCCAAAATGACACAAAATGAGTAAGAAACTAAGCAAGAACCCCAACAAATAGAAAACAAGAAGGAAATACCAACCAACAAGGGCAACCAAAGAGATGAGGAAATGAAAGAAGATACATTGGAACTCTATGATCCATAAGAGTTAGAAGAAATGGGGTTGCACGACATTGATCTACACCTAGTTGAAGAATGGAAAAAGAAAGATTGAATAGATATACCAGAGTAGAAAATTCAACTCATCGGAAGAGCCTATTTCAAGCAACAAGAGTGTTCTCTTCACTAAGCTCAGAATACAGAGAGCCACAACCACCTAGGCCAAAGGACACCCCTACAAAATGAAGGTCAATAAAGTACTTATGTGAAACAACACTTTATTTTTTAGTAGTTCTTTTTTTTATTGTTATCGAGTTTATTTTTTATTTTCTAAATAGTACTCTCTTTCATTTTTTGGTTATAGGACTCTCAAGTCAAAAATAGTATCAACAATTAGATTTTTTTTGTATTTATGTTACTAATTTATTTTCCCAAATAAAAAAATAAGACACGCAACAATATATATTAACACTTTTAATTATATTTAATTTAATGTTATTATAAATGAAAAATAATATTTCAGATTTAATTAACAAGACCCATCATATAACATTTTATAATAACAATGAAAAAAACATATCTGATGTAAAAATTGAAATATATTCTAATAAATACATACACTTCTTCTCAGAAGTTTGCACATCCCCATACATACATTCACTCTATATTATTGTTAATCATTTTTTAATAAAAATGTGATGATAGCTTTTTTTGACAAATTAAGATAATATTATTTTACTTTCACCAATTAAATTGTCCTTTATTAAAAATGATGTACAATATGAATTCTCAAAGTAGTGTGAAAAAAATAAACATTTAAATTAGATGTATATACATTTTCACTTTATATATATTTAACGCCTACTAGTATGAACAGAAGTTTAGAATTTTAGTTACACTAGATTGGCTTATGCATATTGAGTTATAAAATGTACCAAAATGCAATAAGCATAGAAAATGTTTTAATGAGTGAATTATTTGTGTTGAATCTCTTTTTCCTTAGGGATGAGACCAGTGGAATCATGAGAACGTTAGGAATTTGTTTGGTTTCGTGTTAATTCATGTTTATCGTAAATATTCCTTTATAAAGTACATTAATCATTGATAAAAATTATTGAAATTTTATCCATTACTATGGGGTCACATATATTTGATAAAAATGATAGAAATTTTATTCATTAATGTAGAGATATGTCTGTTGATAAAAATTCTCTACTTAGAGATACATCTGTTGATAAAAATAATAAAAATTCTCTACATTCACATGATATAAATTTTTTAAAAATTAATTAAATATTTTAAATTTAGTAGGTTAATAACAAAATAATTTAAATTTCAAAATTTATTTATATTTATATAGGTTATTCCAATAAATAATTATGCTAATTTACTTGAAAATATTGGTTTAACCATTTTATTGAAATCTCTATTCACTATTTCAAAGATATGAACAAGGAAAAAAATATGCTTAAAAACATAGTAAGTACGAGATTTTTTAAATTGATAGTGCTTCATCATGAAAGGTTTAACATTAATGAATTTATGATTTATATTTAAAATTAACGTGCACCTTATTTAAAATGCATTTCCTTTTAGATATCATGTTTGTTGTTTTGTTTTGTTTTTTTTTTTTTTTTTTTTAAAGATTAACTTGTGTTGAATGGATAATGTTACTATAAATTATAATTTTTTTTTAACTATTTTATATAAAAAGGTTAACTTTGTGAATGGAGTTAGTACTATTATATATAAGTTCAAATTTAATTAAAAAAATGGTTGTATATCAATTTAAATAGAAGTGTTCATTAATTATAGTTAATTATAGTCAATGGTAATCAACCATAACTTGTTATAGTTTAGTTTTTATTAGTGGTAGTTAATTATGGTCAATGGTCATTAAGTATAGCTTAATGCTTTTTAATCATAGTCAATTATGTTTTACAAATCTTACCCAGACATGTTGGTCATTAATTAGCACAATCACATTAATAAAGTGGGTGACCTATACTCATTCATGTCATTTTCTACTTTTCATATCACAATTTACATATGGAAAATGACATTTGTAAAAGTATATCAACCACTTTATTAATGTGGTCATGTAGTTGATACTTGTGCAAAAAAATATTATGAATGAATAAATTTAAAATTAAGGTACTATATTTTAAAAATCATATAACTTTTTTTTTTATCATTTTATATTTTTTTTGTTACCATATCTTATTGATTTTACAAAAAAGTTGACTTTGTGAGTGACATTGATACTATTAATTATAACTTCTATATATTAAGATCAAAATTAATAGGATAAAAGTTAACATATGAATTTGGATATATTGCTATCTCAACCATATAAATTAAATCAATAACACTTACTTCATGATACATCTCACATTGCTAAAATAAAAAATAAAAATAAAAAATCATAAAACCTAATTAAATTGTAACTTTATTATTATTAATTATAAAATGAATTTAATATGTAATTTAAAATATATATTTTAAAAAACATAGAACAAGATCATTTATCATGGAGATTTACTTCCACTTTACCATGGTTATTTTTAATTTGTAAATAAAATTTGTTACAATATCATGGCTTATCAATACCACATGCCTAAAAAACCGTAAATCACCCCACATGACACTTGTGCATATGACATTTTGTTTTAATTAATCAATCTAATTAAAGAGTAAAAAGAACATAACTACTTTGGAGATAAATTTCAAAAATTAATTCATGTATACTACTATAAATATTCATGAATATTCTATGGAGATTAAATCTTTACCATTCACACACAATGATTATTTATAATGAAATTAAAATTGTGAAATCCTAATTCTAAAATAAACATGCATATAGGTGTAATTAATGCTTATACAGTGTGAAGTGTGTATTTTAAATTCAATTTTTTTTTTCAAAATATTTTTAAGTTAGTTAAAATTTTAATATTATAGGAACAAATTTTAAAATAAATAATATATGATTTCTCATATAAAAAACATTCAAATATATATAGAAGATAGAGAGAGAGAGAGAGAGAGAGAAAATCATAATCAATTATGATTATGATTTTTCTCATATCTATATATATATATATAAAAGATTATGTAGTTAACTTTTTAGGATGTTTTTGAATAAAAAATAATATAAAAAACTTGCAACCTTTTATTATAGATATGGTGATTTATATTGATTTATATTGTGTGCATGTACACTACTCTAATCCATATAACATTACCACAACACCTTATTACATAAAGTGGCTTCAAGTTTTTTTGTTTGTGAACCTTTCTCAAACAAATTCCTTGTGCCAATAACAAGCATTGTCAACATACATAAACACAAACAAGAATAAAGTGAACTTTTATATCAACATAACTATTTTATTTTTCAAACACAAGAATCTTGTCAAAATATTTCTTGTTAAATTAGAAAAAAATAATAAAATTATATAAAGGCATACAAGATTAAAGTGAACTTTTACGTCATCACAACTTTTTGTTAAATACAAGGATCTTGTCAAAATATTTCTTTCCAAATTAGAAAGAAGAATAAAATCAAGTTCACTAAATAAAATTAAAATTGAAAAATGAAAATTGAAAAAAAAAGGAATATATGAAAAATTATTAGGAGAAACATATATTATTTAGATATAAAAGTTGAGAATAACATAGATGCCTATTTGATGAGAATTTTTTAGAATTCTTGATTTTTGAGATGAAATATCATATTTATTGGTTATTTTTACCATTGTCTTTGTTAAAAAAGTGGTACTCTAAAATCATTGTTGATCTTGATCCCAAAGCCTCAAATCCCCCATCTCTTCTCAAGACAATGCAAGACTCGTCAATATATTTCATCATGCTCACTAAGCACAACCAAAACCTGACAATGAGCTACTTCATAGTGTTCCTAGACTTGCGGTGCAACAATTAGATGGTTCTAGTGATTTTGAGCTCTATAAATTTCCAATATTTAACAAAACCCTCTCTCACAAATCTCTTTGCCTCAGGGTTTATGCATAGGAGGTTGAATCTTCACTTACAAACAAAATTTATAAGCTAACAGGTATTGAAGAGGGGAGTTTGAGAATCCTTTATGAGGGGAGGAAATTAAATTTTGAAAATACTTTAAGGGATTAAGGTATCATGTATGGTACCAAGAAGGATGCCTCTATCTTCCTCATTGTTGGACTTCTAAGAGGTGCAAAAGGAAAAGAGACATCCTCTACCTCAAAAACCCTCTTATTTAAAGAAGCTCTCAATTCAGACTCTTGTTCCCAACCCTCGAAGACTCTTGCTCGCCAGGCCTTTGTGGTTGAACATTCATTGGAAGCTCGAGAAGAATGGGCTCTTCACCACGCTAAAGATTCATTTTTATGTTCAACATGCGATTGTTTGTCGTTTTAATGGATTATGGCCCTTGGATTCTGCCCTCGGGGATTGGGTTTTCCAGAATTAGATGTAGAACTTAGATCAGTGATTTTGTTTCAAAGGTTATTTTATAGTCGACTTCAAAGGTCTTGCAGATCAATAGGGGGTTTTTGACTAGGGTCCCTATTTTTGTCGTTGTTTAGGACTCTCTATTCAACTAGGGTTCCCATAGTTCAATCCGCTAACAATAAAGACTCTAGACACTCTAGTTTGGGTAAGACTCCCAAAATTACCCCTCTAGTGGATTCAACGATATTTTCTACAAGGTATTGGAAATGATCTTGGATGCTTTTTCAAGACATATAATGACAAAATAACTAAGGAGTTCATCTCGTTTATTTGCATTTGTGTTGAACTGGATTTAACTGTAGGTCTCTTAGACAAAATCATCCTAAAATGGGATGGACAAGAACTTTATCAACCTTTGGACTACGAAAATGCAACTTTTAGATGCAAATCTTGTCAGTAGTCTAGGCATCTATATAGTGCATGCCCTAAAGGGGTATCAGGATCCCTAGAGCCACAAAACCCAACCAAGGATGGCATGACCAGAAGGCATCTTCAAATGTTAAGAACATAACAAGTAATAAGAAGGACGCCATTCATCAGGAAAAGACATTTCCTGATACTTTAGTCTTACAAGATCCTATACAATCAATGATGGACATGCCTCCACCCTACGTGGAAAATAATCCTCCAGCTATGGAGAAGGAAAGTTCATTAGCATCAAACGTGGCTAAAATTGGTGGAAAAAAATGACAACATGAATATGATTATTCCGATAGTGATAGGGATGTACTACACTTTGAGGAGGTGGTAACGATGGAACTTTCTCTAAAAAACGAGGATATGACATTATCCTCAATTGTAATTGATAAAGCTATAGGATGGGTAGATGTGCATAAGAGAAAAGGGAAAAAAGAAAAACCCCTGAACACCTTTGGTGTTTGGCATTAGAAGGGATCACTATTCCTAAAGGTCATCTGATTTCGAGGGAAAATGCTTTGATCCATTTAGGAAACACTGAAGCAACGACAACAACTGTGGTTACAACAAGAAATAATACAAATGGCAATGGATCTTGTCTTCCATAGGAATCACAAACACCTTTGCTGGAAATCCCAACATAAAAATAGGTGCAAAGTTTGAATACATTCAAGAACATATCATCATTTGCAACTTTATGGGTGTATGACATTTGGAAAAAACCCCTACTCAATTGGATTCAAAAGTATTGTACTCTAATAGGAGACCTAGTTCTGAAACTTAGCTCCAAAGGTTTTTCACAACCATATTCAACAACATCGAAGAAATTGAACAAAATATCCAAGGGGGCCCTTATTTAATGAATTTTTCTTGCCCCTTCATGGAGCATTGGGTTCCAATAGTCAATCCAGACAAAGAAGATTTCTCTTCAGCTCAGGTTTGGATTCACTTTCATTCCCTTCCCCAGGAATTTTGGGATCCATAAATCCTAAAGAGTATTGGTTATACCATCAGGCACTTTGTCATGATCTCAGACATCACTAAGCATGATCACTACACTTGCTATGTGTTCCAACATCCAATTGAGTAGTGAAGATGAAATCTAGGAGAAACCAACAGGTTACGAGAAAATCCCATTCAGATGTTGCAAATATCATGAATATGGTCATCTATCTAGGGATTTTCCTACCAACGAAGTTCAAGAATTGACTCTTGGAATATGGTCATCTATATAGGGATTTTCCCAAATAAGTAATGGAAGGAAAATAGCCAAAAAAGGCTCTTGGAATTTCACCTTTGCGGTTGAAAATTATAAAAATAGGTAGAAAATGCTTCAACAATGACAAACATTGAAATAACAAGTGGAGAGGAGGTTGAAAACGACACAAAATGAGCAAGCAACTAACAAGAACCCCAACAAATAGAAAACAAGAAGGAAATACCAACCAACAAGGGCAACAAAAAAGATGAGGAATGAAAAATGACACACTAGAACCCTACGATCCATAAGAGTTAGAATAAATGGAGTTGCAGGGCATTGTTCTACAAGCCCTAGTTGAAGAATGGAAAAACAAAGATTGAGTAGATATACCAAAGTAGAAAAGTCAACTCATCGAAAGAGCCTATTTCAAGCAACAAGAGTGGACTCTTCGCCAAGCTTAGAATACAGAGAGCCACAACCACCTACGCCAAAGGACACCCCTACAAAATGAAGGTCAATAAAGTACTTATGTGAAACAACACTTCATTTTTTAGTAGTTCTTTTCTATTGTTATTGAATTTATTTTTTATTTTCTAAATAATACTCTATTTAATTTTTTGGTTGACTCTCAAGTCAAAAATAGTATCTACCATCAGTGTTTTTTGTATTTATGCTACTAATTTATTTTCCCAAATAAAAAACTAAGGCACACAACAATATATATTAACACTTTTAATTATAGTATAATTTTACTAATTTTATAGAAATGAAAAATAATATTATTAAATTTTTAATTAAAAAAACCATTCATGTAACTTTTTTATAATAACAATGAAAAAAACATATATGATGTAAAAATTGAATGATATTCTAATAAATATATACACTTGCTTATATATTAATTTGTTTCGAAGAAGTTTGTACATCCCCATACATACATTCACTCTACATTATTGTTAATCATTTTTCTAATAAAAATGTGCTGATAGCTTGTTTGATAAATTAAGATAATATTATTTTACTTTCACCAATTAAATTGTCCTTTATTAAAAATGATGTACAATATGAGTTCTCAAAGATAGTGCCACAAAAAATAGACATTTAAATTAGATGTATATACATTTTCACTATATATATATTTAACGCCTACCGGCATTTAGAATTTCAATTACACTAGATTGGCTTATGCATATTAGGTTATAAAATGTACCAAAATGGAATGAGCATAGAAAATGTTTTAATGAGTGAATTATTTGTGTTGAATCTCTTTTTTGATAGATAGAGCCTTTGGGATGAGACCAATGGAATCATGAGTATATTGGGAATTTGTTTGGTTCCATGTTAATTCGTGTTTAGTGTAAATATTCCTTTATAAAGTACATTAATCATTAATAAAAATTATTGAAATTTTATCCATTACTGTGGGGTCACATATATTTGATAAAAATGATATAAATTTTATTCATTAACATAGAGATATGTCTATTGATAAAAATTCTCTACGTAGAGATACATGTGTTGATAAAAATTATAGAAATTCTCTACATTTATTGATAAAAATTATATAAATTCTATTAGTAAGGAGACCGAATCTATTTATAAAAATGTTATCTTTTATTTTGAGACTAAATATATTAAACTAGGTACAATTGTTGAACTCACCAATCAAGTTTTATATATAAAAAACATCCTTTAAAATACAATAAGTTTAAGTGTCATATAATATAATATAATATTAATATAATATATATATAATATATATATATTATATATATAATTTTTCATTTTCATTTTTCATTGGTTTAAAGTATATATGTTATATAATTTTTATTTTTATTGTTTAAACATATTAATTATTAATGTAATGGTTTGTTAATTTTTGATAAATTTAAATTTTAAAAAATTATTTATAACATTTTAAATATAGGTATTGTTAATAACAAAATAATTTAAAATTCAAAATTTATTTATATTTATGTAGGTATTCAATAAAATAATTATGCTATATTTATTTTTGAATAGGGTTTTAACAATTTTAATTTAAAGCTTTATTCACTATTTCAAGGGTACGAGCAAGAAAATATGCTTAAAGCATGGTAGAGTACGAGACTTTTAAATTGATAGTTGCTCATCATGAGTGGTTGTAGAAACATGTATTTGAGGGACTTCATGGTAAAAACAAGCAAGTAAGACCTCTCAAAGAGGATGAACAAAGAATCATAAAAAGAACCAAGAACACACCTCGAACTTGATGATCAAAGCACCATGAAGACTCCAAGATTGAAGACCTTTCGAAGGGTGGAAATACTAGGAGCAGATGATGACAAAGAACATTTACAATGAAAACCATGTCACTACTAAAGCAATTCCATGTTATAATTCAATATCAATCCCAATCATCCAAGATAGTGATGTGTTAAGTTTCATCATATGATGTTGTGGAGGATAAAATGTATCATCATAATCATTGCATAAGACAAACAAGTAAATTCCCAAGCATCATAAGTGAACTCAACAGTCACATAAGTCAAAAGGACATGTAATACTAAAATTCACATGTAATTCCAAAATTCATTTGGAACTTCAAAGGATGTAGAAGTCCAAAGGTCACTACAAGTTAGAAAGTCAAGAGTCATGAGAATATGGAAGGTCACTCCTCAAGTTATAAATAGGTACTCATTTCTCATGTAAAGGACTTTTAGCCTTGAATTCTCCCATAAGGCATAAGAGAGATAAGTTAGTACTTTTTTGGAGCAAGTAGTGGCTCCAACACTCAACTATTGGAGCAAGTTATGTTCATTGTATTCATGCATCTTGGGACTTTTACTTAATATTTGAAGCCTGATGGCCAACACATTTTCATACATGGATTATGAATGTTTGTATGAATATTCTATGAATGTTTATGGCTCATGTTTGCTTTCACCAAATACTAAGGTAGTTGAACTATTTCAGTTATTTAGTGCTTATCTTTTGAGAATGTATTGTAATGGTTATGACGATTGTCACATCTCTATGGACTATTCCCTTGGATGTTAGACGAAACACTCTTGTTTTCATGCATATTTATTAGGGTGGTACTATTACCTCTCTCTTAGAGACTCAACATCTTCGCCTATGCAGTAGAAGAACCCTGATGCACCTACAACTGGACATTCCCCCGACAGACTAGCTTGCTTTTCGAAGACACATGAGATTCTCTCTCCTACTAAAAGCTAAAGCCAAGGCATAACTTTAAATAGATGAAAACGGGGTTGTATTCTGGATAGGGCTCCCATCCCAAATAGTGTGAGGTCTAATTTGGATTGGATATCAGGGAGACCCCCTTGAATGATGGTATGTCCAACACTATCAACAGAGTGGAAGAAAATAATATCTCTTAATTATAATGCCTTACAACAATGAATATACATACATTGAAAAAAACATGGTTTTTGCTTCATTTCTATAAAACCATCAACAAAATTAATAAAAATATTTTCTCATGCATTAATTATTATAAATTAAAATCAAGTTACAATAAAAATTTAAATTTCCAAATAACTTGGTTAAACATTTAAGCATTCTCATACATTTTAGAAACTAAGTGAAGTAATTTATATATCAATAACAAATTAATTAAAACATTAGGGGTCTACCTCAGAGCATAGAATTTCCACTCATTTGTTAAAAAACTCAATATTTTATGTGATATTTAGCATTGTTGTCCACCAATTTTATTAAATGAGTTATCACCTTATAATGGTTGAATATGTTCTTGAATAGCTCTTTCTCTTTTATATATATATATTATATATATATTATATATATACTTATATATATTATATATTAATTAATTTAATTAATTGTTAATAATATAATTATATTTACCATTAAATATATTTTGTTTTCACTTATGGAATAATGAAAAAAGTTTCATTATTATGTATTAGAGTTTTTGGTATGGAAAAAATTTGAGTATTATTTATTAAAAATTTTGGTTAAAATAGAACCTAACACTTTATAATTTAAATATGTGATTTCAACCAATCCATTCTAAATTTTCAAATTTTGAACTGATTCAAGTTTACAACTTCATAACCGTGATTTTTTTTTTTATAAAAAACATAAAATGATAGCCTATGGACGGTTTATTTTACATCTTTGACATTTAGATAACATAATCTCTTACATTTATATCACTCTATACGGTTTCGAAAAATTATGCAACTCTAAGGTTGGTGTTGGAAGAAATTGCAAATGATTTAATTCATGGTGTGACCCATTTGTAAACTATTCCATTCCTGAAAATGACTTTGAGCGCACCAACTTTGGTATGACAGAAGCTAATTTTGTTGAAACAGAAGCGGAACAACAGACCGATCATTTTACAGGAAATATAGCCACAATAGACGAGATTTTCATGGATTCCGGCGATCTTGACCAAAATGACATACGTCCACTCACCAAAAGGTTCCATGAAGGCATTAAAAAAAAAAGGTTGTATATCAATTTAAATAAAAGTGTTCCTTAATTATAGTCCATAGTAATTAACCATACTTTGTTATAGTTTAGTTTTTATTAGTAACAGTTAATTATGGTCAAGGGTCATTAAGTATAACTTAATCATATTTAAACATAATCAATTATGGTTTACTAATTTTACCTAGACATCTCAGTTGTTAATTAGCACAATCACATTAACAAAGTGGGTGAGTATACTCATTAGTGTCATTTTCTACTTTCCATATGACAATTTACATATGGAAAATGACATTTGTAAAAGTATATCAACCACTTTATTAATGTGGTTGTGCTAGTTGATACTTGTGCAAAAAAATATTATGAATGAATAAATTTAAAATTAAAGTACTGTATTTGAAAAAGCATATAATTTTTTTTATTATTTTATATTTTTTTTTGTTACCATATCTTTAACCTTACTGATTTTACAAAAAAGTTGACTTTGTGAGTGACATTGATACTATTAAGTATAACTTCTATATATTGAGATCAAAATAATAGGATAAAAGTTAACATATGAATTTGGATATATTACTATCACAACCATATAAATTAAATCGATAACACTTACTTCATGATACATCTCACGTTGTTAAAAAAAAAAAATCATAAACCCTAACTAGATTATTATTATTATTATTATTATTATTATAAAATGAATTAATATGTAAGTTAAATATAATATATATATATATTTTAAAAAACATAGAACAAGATTATTAATCATGGAGATTTACTTCCACTTTACCCTGGTTATTTTTAATTTGTAAATAAAATTTGTTACAATATCATGGGTTATCAATACCACATGCCTAAAAAACCATAAATTGCCCCACATGACACCTGTGCATATGACATTTTGTTTTAATTAATCAATTTAATTAAAGAGTGAAAAGAACATAACTACTTTGGAGATAAATTTCAAAAATTAATTCATGTATACTACTATAAATATTCATGAATATTCTATGGAGATTAAATCTCTACCATTCACACCCAATGATTATTAATAATGAAATTAAAATCCTGAAATCCTCATTCTAAAATAAACATGCATATAAGTGTAATTAATGCTTATACAGTATGAAGTGTGAAGTGTATATTCAAATCAAATATTTTTTCAAATACTTTTAAGTTA
>APFE031459145.1:254046-272043 GCA_000404065.3 Pinus taeda | reverse complement strand
ACCAAATACACATTCTTATGAGTATTCTATATATGTTTTCTGCAGCGTCTTACAAATTTCAAGAAAATTTGTTTCAATAAGCACATCCGTACCATCTTCTTATAGCAAGACATGTAATAAATCTGTATTATTAAATGTCAGTAATCGAACTTACAGAGTTGTGGTATCTCGAATTCTTTTATCCTGATCATGATCCATGCATAAATAATACATTGATACAAAATAAACTCCAATTCTTTTAACCAGATGGGGATTCTTGTATCTATTAAAAAAAATATGAGATCCCTGTATCAATAAAACATTGATACCAAAAAAAATAGATGCACGCTTACTGTTGTAGAATGTAGCTTAAATGATTATGCACAAAACATCATAGGTTAGTGCTTTTTTACCCTATTTCAAAATTGCATCAAATGTGTATAATTTATTTAATTACTGTTATTCACAGTGATATTCTATTTAATTTATTTCCTGTTATTCATAGTATATTCAATGCATTCAAAAATCATAGGATAATGGTACTGTGTCTTCAGATTTTTATGTACAAGTGCATCCAGTGTCAAAGATACAAAAATACTTTATACTTCAATTAATTCTAATGATTGTAATTTTATAAAAACTTAATTATTATGTCAGTATTGTCCAAACAAAACACAGAACTAGTCCAAATACTCATTTTATAATTGTTATTACAATTATTTACTATTTAAGGACAAAACTGGTCCAAAAGTCCAAAAACTCGTTTTATAATTGTTACTATAATTATTTACTATTTACGGACAACAGTATTTAAAGTCAATACTGGACTGTCATGGTAACCGAAGGTTTGCTGTTCAATTCTCAGGTCTGCTATTATGATTTTCCCTTGCATCTGGTTGTTGTTTCAGAGGTCTCCATTATCGAACCAGGTAAAGATTCCCTTTTGCTCTATCTTTCAATAATGATGGCCACTTTCTTATTCCAGTTTATTTGCTTTGCAACTTAAGTTTTTGTTGGTGCCTTGTATACTTCTGAGGCTCGAAGACTGGAGGGTTACCTAGCTTAGTTCTTCGTATCAGTAGTACAATCCGAGTATGCACAGGAGGAACAAGTTTTATGGAAGTTGTGATGTTCTCTATGAGATACATTTTGGACAATTCTATGTTAATTTTCGTTAAATTCGAATATATTCAAATGTATATTTTAATGGAAGTCCTTTCTGGCTAAGCACCGTTGATTTTTATCGTCTGAAAACTCTGGACCTACTTTTCCTTTTTGGTAAGGAGCTACGACATCTTGAGTTTACTCATGATTTTAAGGGGAACTTCAAAACCCTAGCAAATTTTGTCGTTTTCATTAAATATAGAGATGTATTTTCCAAGTCAATCTATGTTTCTTTAAATCGTGCATTATTGGTATTGAATTCCTCTTTTGCATTGGTTGGTTAATGAATTATGAGCCCTATATATGGAGTCACTGTATATTATTTATGCCAGTACCCTTGTTTGATTAGATTGCATTAGAAACAATTTTAACTGGTCATTAAATTCCATAACCCTCGTTTGTATGGACTCAACTAGATCATCTTCTTAGCTAGCTGTTTATTGTTTGTTTAAATTGGTGTTTTCGTTCTTGCTTATTTCATTTGGTGTTTTCATTCTTGCTTATTTCATGTTAAATTTACAGCTTCTAGGCTTGGATCTCTAGTGGGTTATGTCGAGAGGATTCCCACTCGTTCCCCTTTGCTAATTTAGGAATTTTTTCACTATTTTCTGGGAACTGTTATTCAAGTTTATGTTTTCTTTTATAATTATCATTTCAGAATCTAGATGTATAGTTAATATAGCTACTTCTTGATCATGGAATACTACTGTAACTTTTCCGACAGAATTTGTATCCTTTTTCTTTCACTTTCCTGAGGTTTTTAGGATTTAGCATTTGCAATTTTGTTTTTCTTCTTTTGTTTAGGAATTCACTCATTAATAGCTAAGGTTTTTAGCTAGCTTAACTAGTAGCATCATGCACATATATATAAACTTGGTAACTATGGTTTTTACGTATTTAATGAGAATGCCGTCTTTTTAAACAAGATTTTGGTTTTGGTTTAAATAAGTAATGTAATGTAAATATTTTTGGTTTGAATAAGTAACTTAATGTAAATAAGTGGGTCAACATTTGAGAAAACTATGTTTAAACCAGCACACAATATATCATCTGCTCATCTGCTGGGTCTTGCTGGTATGTAAATCACAGCCTATGGAAACGGGAACAACATGAAGGCCACGTGTTGCTTGCTGTTTGTTGTGTTGCTTGTTGTTTGTTGTGGCAGACCTCGGCAGGGACTACCGCCACCGCAGTGGCTCCTTTGTTATATAAAGTGGCTTCAAGTATTTTTGTTTGTGAGCCTTTCTCAAACAAATTCCTTGTGCCAGTAACCAACATTGTCAACATACATAAACACAAACAAGATTAAAGTGAACTTTTATATCAACATAACTATTATTTTTTTGAAATACAAGAATCTTGTCAAAATATTTCTTGCTAAATTAGAAACAAATAATAAAATTATATAAAGGCATACAAGATTAAAGTGAACTTTTACGTCATCATAATTTTTTTTTAAATACAAGGATCTTGTCAAAATATTTCTTGCCAAATTAGAAAGAAGAATAAAATTGAGTTCACTAAATAAAATTAAAATTGAGAAATGAAAATTGAAATAAAAAGGAATATATGAAATATTATCAGCAAAAGCATATCTTATTTAGATATAAAAGTTGAGAATAACATAGATGCCTATTTAATGAGAAATTTTAAGAATTGTTGATTTTTGAGATGAAATATCATATTTATTGGTTGTTTTTGCCTTTATCTTTGTTTAACAAGTGGTACTCTAAAATCATCAATTTTTCAAGGTATTCTTTTGACATTTAGAATTTTCTTAGTCATAATATATCAACAATATCTTTTTCAAATGTTGTTTTTCCAAAATTTCACAAGTTTTGAAAATATTTGTTGTTTAATGATGTATTTTCTTATTTTCAAGGTGAGTTGTTTTAGAATGTAAAGCTTCTAAATTATCCACATTCGTAGCCATAGTCTTGACATTTCAAATCCATATCAAGCTTCATCATTAAGATATTTAAAGAATAAGATAATGGATTTGATAAATAAATAAGGAAAAATTATCATTGGGATAGAAGCTACTTGCATTTACTAAGTAAACCAAGAAATTGTAAAATACTAAAAAGAGTTGTCTTGTTAATAATAAAATGACAATGTTAAAATTATCATTAAAACTAACGTTATGATACTTTAGTAAATATAATTAAAAAATTTGATGTAGGAGCATCTAGCTAAGGGCACCATGATCAGGTGTTCGTCTCAACTAAGGAGGAGAAGTTCATCAATATTTAAACTTCAATTGTGTTTGCTAAATAAAAAAAATCTTAGGAACTTTTCTTATGTCATTGTAAGTTAATAGGTACTTAGGGCCAACACAATCAAGTTGCTTGGTCTTTTATTTTTAGTTAATCTTTACAGTTATCTACTTTTGAAAAAAAAAACAACATAACATAAAGGAATATATTATCTCTATATTCTTCAGAACAAGAGAATTAAAACAACAAGATAATTTATCAACTTCATAACTAAAGAAGCAACTGCCAACAGTTTGCTCAACTATATTGTAACATTATAAAATAGATGTACACAGTGTGGAAAAGGGTCCGACATTTTTTTCAGCATAGAAGAATAATACAAAGAGAGAAATATTTCTTTTCATCCCTGAATCCATCTGTCTAGTTATTGTTTTCATCTAATTCTTATCATAAGTAATGTAAAGACAGTTGAATAATCTATCAGAAAACCTTCAAGATAAAACAGAGACAAACTTTCCATAATAAAACGACAAGCAGAAGCACAACTACAGAAATGAATACAACTAGGAGCATCGAAGACTGAGCATGCGGTTCCTTTCTTATTGACAAGCTACAAAGGTAATAGTGTACACTACAACAAGCCGTTTATCAACAAATACAACTACGGAAAAGAATTCAACCAAGAGATAACCCTGTGCTTATTAAAACAAAATTCTTTACATTGGTTTTTAAAAGTGATTATAGTAGAAAAAAAAATTGCATTTCGACTACACAATTACAAGTCCAAAAGTCTAGTGGCCTTAAGGGTGAGAAAACCCTCCTTTGGGAGTAGAGTAGCGAGAACAGGGTTAGGGTTATAACCTTTAAAATTCATTACAATTCACTGAAAAATCAACAACATTCAACCAACCGAACCGAAGGCCTAAATTGCCATCAACCAAACGACATTACAACGGAAATCCAGGTCAAACACAAGAGAAAGCAGCCAAAGAAATCCTTGACCAAACATTTACAGTAAGGAAAGACCATACTGGTTCCATTTCAAGGAAGGGCCGAGGGATATGCCAACCAAAGACCCAACGACTTGCATAGGCAACACAACAGAGTATTAGCACCATTAACTAGGAGCAATCGAAAGAGACAGTGGAAAGTTGATAGCAAGGGAGGATAACTCTGGAAGCACTTACCCATTCAACATCCAATGTTGGATGAGGAAACTCATATTAGACTGTGGCCATTGCAAAACAAAACGCTGCTTGTAAGGAGCAATGCCTGTTAGTGCATGAAAAAATTGAGGATGCAACATTCATCATAGAATGAATTCTTACATTGCCGGAGTTGAGCGAACGCCTGAGGAAAGGATATTTTTGAGGCCACGACCTAAGTTCATAAGCATGTAGACAAATCAACCAATAAGACAACCATACAAGCAGCCGAAGGAACCATAAGCAAGCTCAGAAGAACGAGTGAGAAACAAATGTGAGACAATGAGCACTGAGCCACCAAAAGATTAGAGAAGCTCTTACAACAGTTCAACAATCGAGTAAGAAAGCCAAGCTCACAAGAGCATGAACCAAAAAGAAAACACTGAGTAAATCTACCAAATCTACCACTTACCAACAAAGAAGCCATAGTTAGTGCAGACAGAACATCGTCTAAAAAACAACGACAATCACCCACAAAACTGCAGAGCTCTCAACCCAACAGAGAAAAATTAAAATGACTAGTAACAACGAACAATATATGGTTTAGCCAATCGCAGGAAGGAAACCTGAGGCCAGGACAACTTTCCTCTTGACGTACAAAACCATTAATACAGACAATCAATGCAAATTCAAAATATCGGTACTAAACTCTATTTTACAAACTAATCATATGCCCATTAATTAAATCATTGTTAATAAATAATTATTGGAGTGATTAAGTCACAAGACATGGGTTGGTCCCATCATAGTGGTATCAGTTCAGGATTTAGAATTTTCTTGAGAAATGGAAGTAGGAAGACGAGGTCATGGAAGAGGTGCTCAGAGAGCAGCAGAGGAAGGATTGCAGGAGGAAATCAGGATCCTTGCTGCCCACTTGGAGGCAGTTGAAGCAGGAAGGAGAAGGGATCCAGAGGTAGGAGATGATAGCGAAGAAGAGGCTGTAGTGACAACAGATCGATCGGATGAAGAAGGGCCGAAAATGAGGTTGTTGAGGTCGGTCCTGTTGGTGAGTAGTAAGCCTAAACTAGAAATTCCAAATTATGACAACAACTTGTCCACATAAGTTCTGTTGGACTGGATTAGCGATCTGGATAAATATTTTGAGTGTGAAGAGGTCAGTGAAGACAAGAGAGTTACATTTGCTGCAACGAAGCTGAAGGGACAGATAGCCCTGTGGTGGGACAATGTCCAAATAGAGAGAAGGAGGTTGAACAAGTTTCCAATAAAGAAATGGTCAAGGATGGTGGCCAAGTTGAAAGGCGAATTTCTACCCAAGGATTATTAGATTGCATTCCATCAGCAAGTGCAAAATTTGAAACATAAAGGGATGACAGTGAGAGAGTATATTGAAGAGTTCTACCGGGTAAATTTGAGAGTTGGTTATACAGAGGACACCCTGGAGAAAACAACAAGCTATGTAAACAATTTAAAATTGGAAATATTAGATGAAATCAACATTCTTTCCTCGAAAAGTATAGAGGAGGCATACTAGAGTGCCATGAAGGCAGAAGAGAAGATCACTAGAAAGAAAAATGCTAGGAGAGGACGGGCGAGGTAGAGGAGCTAACTATTAGTGCTACAAGTGCCACAAGTGGGGGCACAAATCGTTTGAGTGTCCTAAAGCGAAATAAGCTGGACATAGAGGTGCGTATGTCACACAGCCAGATGAAGCAGAGGCACCCCCTCAAGAAGTAGAAAATGTGCCATAAATAGGGGAAGCCTTAGTTTTAAACAAAGTGTTGCTGAAACTAGCCAAAGAAACAACTGAACAAACTCAAAGGAGAGCATTGTTCTCAACAGTTTGTAAGTTACATAGAAAATGTTGCAAGCTGACTATCAACAATGGAAGCATGGATAACTCGGTTGCCACGAAAATGGTAGAGAAGTTGGGTTGAAGAAGTTGAAGCATCCCACTCCTTACAAGGTACCATGGCTACAGAAAGGCCATCAGCTGTTGGTATATGACTAATGCGAAGTTGAGTTCCAAATTGGCAGATAGAAGGATAAGGTTATTTGTGTTATAATGCAAATTGATGTATGTCATATACTATTAGGAAGGCCATGGTAGTATGACAGGAAGGTAGTACATGACAGGAATACAAACTGCTATAAGTTTGTCAAAGATGGGATCAAGCACACACTTGTACCCATCAAGGAGGAGGGGACGATAGAAACAAGCGGGACGAGAGTGTTACTAATGGGTGGAAAACAATTTTTGAAGCAGATTAGAGACAATGAAGAAAGCTATGCTATTGTAAGAAGAGCCAAGACAATGCTGTTACACACAAAGGTGTCAGATTTGCCTACAGAAATTCAACAGATGTTGTAGGAATTCAACAACATAGTAGTGGATGACTTACCACAAAAATTACCTACCAAGAGAAGTATAAGTCATCATATCGACTTTATACCCAAAGCAAGTCTACCAAATAAGGTAGCGTATCGGATGAGCCCCAAAGACAATGAGGAGATCAGAAAAGAGATGCAGGAATTGGTAGATAAAGGGCTGATAAGGGAGAGTTCGAGCCCCTATGCAATTCCAACAGTTCTTGATCCCAAGAAAGGAGGAGAATGGCGAATGTGCACAGATTTGAGGGCCATCAACAAAATTACCATCAGGTACAGATTTCCCCTATCGCGGATGGATGGCATGATGGACTGCCTGAGTGGGGTAGCATACTTCTCAAAATTTATTTAAAGAGTTGGTATCATCAAATTCAAATTAGGGAAGGGGATGAGTGGAAGGCAGCCTTCAAAACCAATGAAGGACAGTATGAGTGGCCGGTAATGCCATTTGGACTGAGTAATGCACCTAGTACATTTATGCAACTAATGAACAAAATGCTGAAAGAATTCATTCGAAAGTTTGTAATAATGTACACGGATGATATATTAATTTTTAGCAAGACAAGGGAGGAACACTTTCGACATGTTCGAAATGTGCTGGAAAAATTGCAGCAGAATAAGCTACTGATAAATCTAAAAAAATGTACTTTTTTTGCAAAAAGAATTGGTTTATCTGGGTTTCGTGATTGTAGAAAACGAGTTGAAGATGGACCCAGAGAAAATTGCAGCAATTATCAACGGGCCATCCCCAAAAAGTCTGTTTGAGGTACGTAGTTTTCATGGGCTGGAAAGTTTTTACCATAAATTTATAAGAAATTTCAGTGAAATCTGCACACCTATGTTGGACACTATAAAGAAGACAAGTCAGCCTTTTCATTGGACCGAGGCAACAATAGGAGTTTTCAGCTACTAAAGAAGAAGATCACAGAAAGATCGATCTTGAGATTGCCAGATTTTAAAAAGATTTTTCAGGTTTGTTGTGATGCAAGCGGTATGACCATTAGAGTTGTACTTAGCCAAGAATACAAACCTATTGCATTTTTCAGCAAGAATTTGAATGAGAGCAGGAAAAAGTATTCATCCTACGACAAAGAATTCTATGCTGTCATCCAGGCATTGAAGCATTGGAGACACTATTCGCTGGGGAATGAGTTTGTTTTATTCTCAGATAATTTTGCACTGCAATATGTGATGCAATAGCATAAGCTAAATCACAAGCATGCAAAGTGGGTAGAATATTTGCAGAGTTTCACCTTTGTGTTGAAACACTTTAGCAGGTAGGCCAACAAGGTAATGGATGCATTAAGTAGTAGAGCCTTACTCTTGCAGGAGAGTACGATACAAGTACTGGGCTTTGAGCATTTGAAAGACTTGTATCAGATCGACATGGACTTCAAAGAGGCTTATGAAGCCTGTCAAAATCCTTTGCTGAGAAACAATAGTCCATGGTTAGACTATAATTTGCAGGAGAAGCTATTGTTTAGAGGGCGACAATTATGCATTCTCGATTGTTCAATAAGAGAGAATATTGTTTGGGAGAAGCACAGTGGAGGTCTAGCTGAAAATTTCGGCATAGACAAAACATTAGAGCAACTCAGCCATTTTTATTATTGGCCGAAAATGCAAAGGGATGTGCAGAGATTTGTGACAAGATGTAAAGTGTGTCAGTTGTAAAAAGGACATAGTCAAAAGATGGGGCTATACACACCATTCGCCATTCCAAGTAGACCATGGGACTTAGTCAGCTTGGACTTTGTCTTGGGTCTTCCAAGGATGTGGTGGGGTTATGATTCAGTGATGGTAGTAGTAGATTTGTTTTCAAAGATGGAATATTTCATTCCTTGCAGAAAAACCAGTGATGCCACTCATGTGGCGCACTTGTTCTTTACATAGATTGTCAGGCTACATGGTCTACCTAAGTCTATTCTCTCTGACAGGGACGTGAAGTTTCTAGGGTAGTTCTGGTGCACCTTGTGGAAGAAGATGGACATGCAATTAAGTTTTCACTCTGCTTATCACCCGTAGACCGATGGGTGAACAGAGGTGGTCAACAGGAGTCTGGGGAACCTGCTACAAAGTTTGATCACTAAAAATTCACGAATGTGGGATCGATTACTTGCCAAGGTGGAGTTCGCTTGTAATGACTCACCCAATCATAGCATGGGTTACAATCCTTTTCAGATCTTGTATGACAAAGTTTCCATAATAAAATGACAAGCAGAAGCACAACTACAAAAATGAATAAAACCAAGAGCATCGAAGATAGAGCATGTAGTTCTTTTCTTATTGACAAGCTACAGAGATACCAAAGTATGCTACAGCAAGCCGTTTATCGACAAA
This sequence comes from Pinus taeda, assembly GCA_000404065.3. Lineage (NCBI taxonomy): Eukaryota > Viridiplantae > Streptophyta > Pinopsida > Pinales > Pinaceae > Pinus > Pinus taeda. The sequence continues at coordinate 262,793 of APFE031459145.1, read as the reverse complement.
TAAAACTACAAAAAAGAATTCCACCAAGAGGTAACCCTGTGCATATTAAAACAAAATTATTTACATTGATTTTTAAAAGTGATTATAATAGCAAAAAAACTGCATTTCGACTACACAATTACAAGTCCAAAGGTCCAGCGGCCCTAAGGGTGAGAAAACCCTCCTTCGGGAGAAGAGCAGCAAGAAGAGGGTTAGGGTTATAACCCTAGAAATTCATTACATTTCATTGAAGAATCAACAACATTCAAGCAATTGAACCGAAGAGCTAAATTGCCATCAACCAAATGACATTAAAACAGAAACCCAGGTCGACCACAAGAGAAAGCAAAAAATGAAATCCTTGACCAAACATTTACAGTAAGGAAAGACCCTATTGGTTCCATTCAACGGAAGGGCCGAGGGATATATCAGCCAAAGACCCAGCGACCTGCATAGGCAACACAACAAAGCATTAGCACCGTTAACAGGAAGCAAATGAAAGATACATTGGAAGGTTCATAACAAGGGAGGAGAATGCCAGAAGCACTTACCCATTCATAAACTAACGCTGGATGAGGAATCTCATATTAGACCACGACCATTGCAAAACGAAACCCTGCTCGCAAGGAGCAACACCTGTTAGTGCATAAAAAAAGCTAAGGATGCAACATTCATCATAGAATGAATTCTAACCTTGCTGGAGTTGAGCGAACGCAAAGGAAAGGATCATGTTGATTCCGCAAGCTGAGTTCATAAGCATGTAGACAAATCAACCAACGAGACAACCATACAAGAAGCTACAGGAACCATAAACAAAATCAGAAGAACAAGTGAGAAACGAACGTGAGATATTGAGCACTTAGCCACCAAAAGAGAAGAGAAACCCTCACAACAGTTCAACAATATTAGAACCGAGCTCAGGAGAGCGTGAACAAAAAAAAAACACTGACTAAAGCTACCACTTACCATGTGGCATATTTCACCTTGGAGGTGCATAGATATGACAACTAATGATTTGGGTTACCATATTTTGACTAATGTTACAAGATCTGATACTCACATTAGAAAAGGAAAGATTTAGCTCAAATAAATCATTAAAAATAAGGGAAAATAATTGAATTTAAAAACATCATAACTTACTAGCATGTGATGAACATAACACAAATGATTGTGACAAAAGGGAATGATAATAGGCTATATGAAGGAGTAGAAAGGTAAAAAATAACACTTCTAATAGTAGTAATGGCCTCAAAATAAAGGTCCAATTTATCCCCCACATTTGAAATTTTGCAAGTCCTTATGAAATCTTGGGTGAATAGCCAAACCTAGATCCAAGAAGGTCCCTCAAAACAAATGAAAAATGTGTTCCCAACACCTCCCCTAATTATCATAATACAAGGGTATATTTCACATATCTCATATTACTTATCTCTTTAATCTAGTTTATTACATTTATAATATTTTTAAATCTTTAATTTAAATTTTAGATCTACGGGTTATAAAACACTACACATAGTAAGTAAAAAAAACTAACCAATTCATAATAAAACAAAACCATTGTATAATGGGAACCCAAGGATGATAAGGCCTTTATCTTCTTAATGCCCCAATACCCATGTCCCCATTTTGCAAAAACTCCTTATCATGTCCATATCAATCTTGTATGACAATGATACATTTTAAAGAATCCATGTTGTGTTCATGGTTCTGATCATGGCCACTTGGCTCAAGAAACTCAAGTTAGTGTCTCTTAATTTATTCCTTGACCATGGTCTCAAACTCAACCCTAGTTCACAAAGCTTCAGATTATCCCTAGTGCACAAAACCCCATATCAATTCCCATATCCCACATTAAGAATGATGATATCCTATACAAGATAGGTTTTATGGTTTGAGGATTTATTCATGTCCCTTGGTCCCTAGAGACTTCATTTAGAGCCTAAGGTACTTATTTTCCTCCCATGCCCATTGGCAAGGCCTTGAGACCCATTTTTACAATACAAGGCATTTTAGGAGCAACCATATTCCACTTAAAGGCTAGATATCCTCATTTTCCAAACTTGGCCAATGAGGGCCACCACTAATATACATAGATAATATATATTCAACATATGTGTATTGGTATATATACTAAGTATAAGTATCAACATATATGCTAGAATATATAAGAATAATACGTCAGTATTTCTATACTTATATGTTGTTGTTGGTGTATATATATTATTACATATATATCTTATTATACTATATATATATTATATTATATATATATATAATATATATATATATATATTATTATTATATGTATATAATGTTAATATTTGTACTACTATGTGTACCAACATACATGTAGTAATAGTATATATATTGAATACATAATGTGTTGGTATACAAGTGGTTGTCGTCATTGGGTAAGCACAATATATAGATAGATTAAGAGATTAATTTAGTTTAGGGTTTCAAAAGCATCCTAACTTGGTATATATTAATTCTTTAATCATTATATTAATTCATCTCTGTTATGTGGTTATCCCTAATATGCTACTGGTTGTCCTTACACCATGGTTAGGGCCCTAATACAAATCCCTATTATACTTGTAGGATAAATATTTCATTTCTTGTGTGGTGATCCTCATTTTTCAAGTTTACCCAATAGGATCACCATTAGTATACTGACATAATACGTTATATATGTCAGTATTAACATATGTTGACAAATCTACCAACATAATATCAATATATCTATAGATATATACGTGGACATATTTACCTAGTTTATATATACATATTATGTTTCTCTCATCTCCTTCTGAAAGGATCACTTATACCATTTGCTAAAATACAAGATATGTTCATTTTCATTCTTATTGCTTTGCGTAATAAGTCTACAATGGTTTTTAAGTAACTTGTTTTCCCTCAAAATCATTTTACCAAAAAGTAAAATGGCATCTATAAATGACAAGTGGCTTACCTCAATATATTCGTTAACCTGCAAATCTTTGAATAATCCATTTACCTTTGTTTCGATAATCACTCTACTAAGCATTTATGCTACCAAGGGGAAAAAATTGGTGACAAGGGGCATACTCGCTTGTGACCCCTAAATTTCATGAAGAACTGCAAAGGAGAGCCATTTCTTGACACTTCAAATTTTGCAGATTCCACACACCCCATAATAGAATTAATAGATTGAAGTGATAAACCTATTTAAGGAAAAACTAATATGAGAAGGAACCTTTTAACTTTGTGATGTTCCTTTGAACGATCATTTTTCATAACTATTATGGGTTGTTTTATACTTTGTATTGAATGAAACCCATCTTATGTTTCCCAACAACATCATGAATTTATTTATTAAAAATAAATCCAAATTGTTCTTCTAAATTGGAATTAGATAGTGTTTGTTTCATTTTGTTTCCAATGGTTTTCGAAAAATTATTATAGATAAGGTTGCAAAGGGATATTGTTATGAAATAATTGAAGGTGAAAGGTCATTATTTTTTGAATTAAGTGTTATAAAATCCCCTAATATCTTTGTATATCTTCTTCCTTTCTAAATCACCTTAAGAAATTTATCATGTAAGAAGTTGTAGAATCCTAAGAAGAATTCCACAATCCAAGCATCAAGGTGTGGAATTTTGGCCATCTGAAAAGTACTGAGAATATCTTTTAATTCTTCTATTGCTATAACCCCATAAATTGATTCATCTAGTCATTAGAGAATATAGGAAACAATATAACTATTTTCATAATCTCCCCTATATTAGCTACATCATTCTCCTTAAAAAGGGTTGTTTACTTACATGGGAAATATCCTTAAGGGATGAGACGTATGAACCATATAAACCTATCAACTCCATAATGTAGTTAAATTTCCTTCTATAGAAAACATATTTTTGGAAAAACTTCATATTATTATCTCCTCAAAAAACCAATTTTGATGGATTTTAAATGTCCACTTAGTTTCTTCTAGCTTCGAAAGGAATTTATTTTACCTTAAAGTTATTTTAACCATTCATCCTCATTGTCAATGAAAATACCATTGTTATTTTGGTCAAAAGTTCCTATGTCATTGCATCCACAACCTTCACAGTTTGAAGACTTTCATTAAGATTGGATGCAAAGAATATACGAGGTGAAAGATTCTAAAAATCTGCTATGGAAACAGGTATATCTTGCAGCTTTGCCTTCTATATTTGTTGATTATATTAGACTGCAAGAAGTATTTCAATTACCATTTGAATCATGTACATGGGGAGAGATTTATTCCATCATTACAAAAGAATTGGTTAGTTTGTGTACTAGCTCTAAGGTAAACAAGTCCTTAGAAAAATTGTCAAGGCTTCCAGATAGTAAATCTATCTGTAGTAAATATGGTCTAACCATTGATGATCCCTTGGTTAAAAGGAGAAAAGCTAAAAAGAAAGCTAAGAAGGAATACAAACAGACCACTAAATATCACAAAGGCAAAAGACAGGTCTCAAATAGACCCAAGGCCTCTTCAAGACCTAGAAAGGGATACTACAGGTACGTCCCTAGAACACATTACTACAAACTTACTTGTTGGCTTTGTGGTAGGACTGGACACACTTTCAATAAATGTCCAATAGGAGAAGAGCCAAAGAAAAATAGAGGTAAGAAATATCAATCTCTGTACAGACAAGGTAAAGCCCTCAAAACTGAGACCCAAATATAGTGTATGAAATGTGGGTCAAGGAGTCATGCAACAGATCACTGCCCTAACGTAGTGATCAGAGAACAAATGCAGCAACAACTAGAAGAATCATTTTCTGATTCATTTAGCTCCTCTTCTGATTCTTCGTCTGTAGAAGAATTAAGTACTTATATACAACCTTGTGATTGTTCAGATTCAGAAAATTGTAAATGCCAATTTTGTTCTGACTCTGATTCTAACTACTATAATGAATCCTCCATTGAATAAATTTATACAACACCACAAAAAGAAAAGGTGTTGATGGCTCATACAGAAGAAGAGGAGATGAAAATCCTTTCACAAATCCATGCCATGGAAGAAAGAGATATGAAGAACAGACTCAGTGAAGCATTTCTGGATCAACTTCGTTCTTCCAGTTCTTCCAAAAATTCTACTAAAAAACCATTGTTTGTAGATGCTTCTTTTGAGCGGAACACCAGGTCTTTCCAGAAGCATCAACTGCAGGATAAGGTTCGCTCACTCACCTTGGGGGAGGTAAGCAAAGAAATAATCTCAAAACTAAAATCTTCGTTTTAAAGTCTAAAATAACAAAATTAGAGAAAGGAAAGTAGCCCACAGTCACAAATGCGAATGAGTGGAACGCTGCAACTACCTTCAAAGATCCAAAAGTCGAGATCATTGAAGAGAAAAAAATATCCTATTATAGGATTGAGAGAAATGCAGATTCTTGTTGTTGAATATCAACAACACCATGTATAGGTAAACATTTGCATACGAGGTGAAATGTTTTCATTAACAACACTACTCAATTTTGGTGTAGATGTAAATATATTAAGTACTAAAGTTATTCCAGCAAAATAATGGATCTCTACTGACAAAAAAGTAATTGGTCTGGGAAACAAAATACTCAGGTATGAAATACCAAAAGCTTCTATCTATTTTGACCAACATTGTATAAAGCTAAAGTTTGTAGTTGCAAATATTCTAGTAGATTGTATTTTGGGTAATATCTTTCTGGTTGCAGTAGAATCCCATGGTTCAGTAAGACTGAAAGGAAATAGAGTTGGCTGTTTCATTACTGTTCCAAACTCTAAAGGAAGTTCAAGAAGAATTGAGATGCCATACATCTCAAATCTAAGAGTTTCTACCATGGTCTAGACAATTAAGGAACTGGACAAAGCTGAAACTAAACTGACAGATCTCAAAGATCTAAAATCCACAATACAGGTGGAAGAATAGTTGAAAAATCCTCTAATAAAAAAGAAAATTGTTGATATTAAAAGGAGGATAGAAGATGATTGTTATTCAGAAGAGCCGAATGCTTCCTGGAACTGAAAGCAATACACATTTATGCTGGCTTATAAAGTAAAATACACTGGGAGGCCTTGCAAAAGCAGAGCAATACCAATGAATAAAGAATACAGAGAACTGTGTGAGAAAGAGATTAAGCAATTAATGGACAAGAAGCTTATCACTGACAGCCCATGGAATTGCTATGGATTTTATGTGAACAAAAGGTTAGAGCAGATCAGGGGTATTCCAAGACTTATGATAAACTATAAACCCTTAAGCTTTGTCCTTGCTAATAATACCTATCCTATTCGTCACAAAGGAGATCTCATAGGAAGGATAGCAGGAGCAGAGATGTTTTCAAAATTCGATTTGAAATCAGCCTTCTGGTAGGTTGCCATTTTTGAGAAAGACAAATTCAAGACAGCCTTCAGCATACCTGCAAGACACTATAAATGGAGCATAATGCCTTTTGGTTTGAAGCATACTCCCTCTAAATTCCAAAAGGTAATGGATTCCATCTTTAAACGATATTTTGACTGGCTTTCGGTTTATATGGGTGATATTTTAATCTTTTTTTAAAATACAATGCATTAACTTTCCTTGTGCATTTATACTTTACACATGCTAGCATGTGCACGGTGAGGTATCCTTTGTAGCATAAGGATTATGTTTTTTTGTTATGGAAATTTTGGTTAAAAATATGATAAAGAATTTTGTAATTCTAAATAAAAGTTGTCAAATTTCATAATTTTAAGTTTTTTAGAAGTTTTTGATGGTGCTGAATTTATTTCCACTATCAAAAACATGACTTAAACATTGTCTTTACAAGTTTTTTTGAATTTCTTTTCCCCGAAATTCTGACCACTCTTAACCATCCTAGCAATTCCACTGGCTCCTTAAACGACTCCAACTGAATTAAATTCCAATTTATTTCCACACTCAAAAAAATGACTTAAACACTGATTTTTTGAATTTTTTTACCCAAATTTAACCACTCTTAACCATCCTAACAATTCCTCAGCTCCCTAAATGACTCCAATGGAATTAAATTCCATGCCTCCAGCTCCCCTTCCCTAAACGACTCCAATTGAATTAAATTCCATGCCTCCAGCTCCCCACAAATGATGTCAAATGTAACACAGGCTTTCGGTTGTAAAAATTCTCCGATGTAAACATATCTGATAATGAATATCAACATCTTTCTTTTTAAAAAGAGACGAAAAAGTGAGCCCATGGACCCAAACAAGCACAATCCGCAATCAAGATAAAAGTTGCCAATTCCGAGAAGGTAATTCTTTCCGATGTCACGTTAAGTGACGTCGGTCTTCTCTAGCCACTTGACAGAAGCAACCATTCTGTTTCAATTAAACCTTAATGCTTCAATAAATTAAACGAATGGTATAGAATATATGATCAAGTAAATCACCAATAATTACGTTACGAACATATCTACAGCAGCTCAGAATTGTCGAAGCTAATTTCATTGATATCCATTCAATTAATAATTGATATTCGAGGGTCCAACCAAAGCATATGAAGATAGAGATTCGATTGCCTATCTGCTTTGCAGAGTATAACATATAACAATGAAAGATATAGATATTGATAAAAGGCGAAGAAAAAGAAAATAAAAATGACCCCTCTTATACCTTAATAGATCATAGATCTGGAAGCTTGATTTTATTCATTTTTAAATATTCTAAACAAATTGTCAAAATATTCTAAATCTACCATCCACAACGACTTTAAAATAAAACAAAAAAAAAACTAGTTTATAATATACACCATAACAATAACGTTGAGAACACCCTTATAAATATGAGAATGTATCGTTGTGTTTCCGTGTGAATTTAGTTGCTTATGTAACTATTTGTATGGATGCAGCGAGGAGAGATCAGATCATTGGCAAGAAAATGAGGGCGTGCTGTGTTTCACACGCAGACGAGATGACACTGTTCTTATTTCTCTTCTTTACTCACTCACTTCATTTTGATATGAATCACTAAGAGATGTGAGACGGCAGTGCCATTTCTCTGCGCATGAAGCCTTCAGTTCCTATATATATCGGCGCCTCTATATTTATACATTTTGTTAGTATTTTTATTTTACTTCACTTCTGCTAACTTTGCTCACTGATAATACTCTTTTCTCTCAACTTATAACAACAATAAGTTTTAATATTTTGATGATGTAGTTGTATGTCACGGGAATAAATGAAGTATGTTGTAGTTGTGGAGCTTGATTTCATACTAAACGCATTTTTTTTTATTGATTACAAGTTTTAATCTTATTGTGCTGAATTTATTAAATATCCTTGAATTTGAATGACAGTGACTAGGTTAAATAAATGATTTTACTTTTGTATTTTAGTATAGTTGATTTTGTTGTTGTCTGAATTTGAATAACAGTAACTAGGTTAAATAAATGATTTTACTTTTATATTATAGAATAGTTCATTTGGTTGGGTCTGTTTATCAAATTTTAAAATAGTTTCAAAATTTATTATACTGATAAAATACTTATAATTATTAATTTATTAGTTCAGTAAATAAACCACTGTTTTACTTATTTTGCAAGTGTTGTTGGAAAGAATAGAGATGTTTTCTATATTTAGGACTTAATATTATATAATTTGATTTATATATTAAAATAAAAAATGGTTTGGTTATCATGACAGAAATCTGGTAGATACAGATTGCATCAGATTTTATAGAATATGTACTAATTTTTGTTTTATAATACAAATTCCAGTATTTTTTAAATTACAAAAAATATCACAGCTGCCACACACATGCAAATG
>APFE031459145.1:222670-253701 GCA_000404065.3 Pinus taeda | reverse complement strand
ATATAATCAAATCAAACTTAAATATTACAATTTTATTAAGATTTCAAATTACAATTTTATGAAGATTTCAAAATATTTTGAAAATTTGAAATAAATTTGAAATTAATATCTTTCAAATTTTTATAATATTTTAAAATTTATAATCAAATTAAACTTAAATATTACAACCTTTTCTACTTTTATGATATCTTAATAAGTGTAATACTAAAAATTCTAATGAATAATGTAGGAAAACCATGAAGTAGTTAGGTGAGCTGCCTTTTATAATCAGTAATGAAAATTAGTTACTTTAGCATATTAATATGTTTTCATTTTTATTTATGATTTTTATTTAAGCAATTTGTTTTAATATTCTTATATTTTCATTAAAAATAGTTTTATTGTTTCAATAATTTTGTGTATTGTTTCAATAACTTTTATGTATTAGTATTTATAATTATATATATAATTTATAAATTATATTAGTAAATAAATTTGTGAGAATTATATATTTTTCACTATAAATATTTAAATAGATGATTGGCAATCTCTATTGATTGCTTTCATTTGACTTAACGTATTCCTTTTTCAATGGAAGCATATGGAATCTAGATGGCACCAAAGAATAAAATACACTTCAAAATGAGCGGCCAAGAGCGGTTTAGGGTTTCTCAAAAAACTTTTGTCAAGGACATAACAGCCACGAGTGACGAATAACATTGGGTAACCAGATGAGACCTTGTCAAGAGGAGGTCGAGGGGGACGATTTCCCAACTATCATAGTTGATCTCGATCCCAAAGCCTAAAATCCCCCATCTCTTCTCAAGGCGATGCAAGACTCTCTGATATCTTTCATCATGCTCACTAAGCACAACCAAAACCTGACAGTGAACTATTTCATAGTGTTCCTAGAATTGCGGTGCAACAATTAGATGGTTCTAGTGATTTTGAGCTCTAGAAATTTCCAATATTTGTCAAAACCCTCTCTCACAAATCTCCGTGCCTCAGGGTTTGTGAATAGGAGGTTGAATCTTCACTTACAAACAAAATTTATAAGCTAACTGGTATTGAAGAGGGGAGTTTGAGAATCCTTTATGAGGGGAGGCAATTAAATTTTGAAAATACTTTGAGGGATTATGGTATCACGTATGGTATCAAGAAGGATGCCTCTATCTTCCTCATTGTTGGACTTCTAAGAGGTGCAAAAGGAAAAGAGGCATCCTCTACCTCAAAACCCCTCTTAGTTAAAGAAGCTCTCAATTCAGACTCTAGTTCCCAACCCTCGAAAACTCTTGCTAGCCAAGCCTTTGTGGTTGAACATTCATTGGAAGATCTAGAAGAATGGGCTCTTCACCACACTAAAGAATCATTTTTATGTTCAACATGTGGTCATCTGTCGTTTTAATGGATTATGGCCCTCGAATTCTGCCTCAGGGATTAGTTTTTTTAGAATTAGACGTAGAACTTAGATCTGCTATTTTGTTTCAAAGGTTATTTTATAGTCATCTTCAAAGGTCCTGCAGATCAATAGGGAGTTTTTTACTAGGGTCCCTATTTTTGTGGTTGTTCAGGAATCTCTATTCAACTAGGGTTCCCAGAGTTCAACCCGCTAACCATAAAGACTCTAGACACTCCAATTTGGGTAAGACTCCCAAACTTACCCCTCTAGTGGATTTAACCATATTTTCTACAAGCTATTGTAAATGATCTTGGATTCTTTATCAAAACATATAATGAAAAAATAAATAAGAGGTTCATCTCATTTGTCTACATTTGTGTTGAATGGGATTTAAGTGTAGGTCTCTCAGACAAAATCATCCTAAAATGGGATGGAAAGAAACTTCATCAACCTCTAGACTATGAAAATGCAACTTTTAGATGCAAATCTTGTCAGTAGTCTAGGAATCTATAAAGTGCATGCGCTAAACTGGTGTTAGGATCCCTAGAGCCATGAAAACCCAACCAAGGATGGCGTGATCAGAAGGCATCTTCAAATGTTAAGAACATAACAAGTAATAAGAAGGATGCTATTCAACACGAAAAGGCATTTCCTAATATTTTAGTCTCACAAGATCCCATACAACCAATGATGGACATGCCTCCACCCTACATGGAAAAGAATCCTTCAGCTATGGAGAAGGAAAGTTCGTTAGCATCAATCGTGGCTAAAATTGGTGGAAAAGAATGACAACACGAATATGATTATTCAGATAGTGATAGGGATGTACTACACTTCGAGGAGGTGGTAGCAATGGAACTTTCTCTAAAAAACAAGGATATGCCATTATCCTCAATTTTAATTGATAAAGTTGTCGGATGGGCAAATGTCCATAAGAGAAAAGGGAAAAAGGAAAAACCTTTGAACACATTTGGTGTTTGGCATTACAAGGGATCACTATTCCTAAATGTCATTTGATTTCAAGGGAAAAAATGCTTTGATCCATTCAGGAAACACTAAAGCAACCACAACAATCCTGGCTACATCAAAAAATAATACAAATGGAAATGGATCTTGTTCTCCATAGGAATCATAAACACCTTTGCTAGAAATCCCAACATAAAAATTGGTGTAACTTTTGAATACATGCAAGAACATATCGTCATTTGCAAATTTATGGGTGTATGACATTTTGAAAAAGCCCCACTCAATTGGATTCAAAAGTATTGTACTCTAAAAGGGGACCTAGTTCTCAAACTTGGCTCCAAAGGTTTTTCACAACCATATTACACAACATCAAAGACATTGAACAAAATATCCAAGGGGGCCCTTTTCTCATGAATTTTGTTGGCCTCTTCAGGAAGCATTGGGTTCCAAGAGTCAATCCAGACAAAGAAGATTTCTCTTGAGCTCATGTTTGGATTCACTTTCATTCCCTTCCCCAGGATTTTTGGGATCCATAAATCCTAAAGAGTATTGGTCATACCATCAGGCACTTCATCATGATCTCAGAAATCACTAAGAATAACCACTACACTTCCTATTCGTGCCAACATCCAATTGAGTAGTGAAGATGAAATCTAGGAGAAACCAATAGATTACGATAAAATCCCATTCAGATGTTGCAAATATCATGAATATGTTCATCTATCTAGGGATTTTACTACCAACCAAGTTCAACAACTCACTCAAGAAAATCAAGTTTTGAACTAAGATGGATTTTCCCAAATAAGTAATAGAAGGAAAATAGCCAAAAAAGGCTCTTGGAATTTCACCTTTGCAGTTGAAAATTACAAAAATAGGTAGACAATGCTTCAACACCTGACAAACATTGAAATAACAGGTGGAGAGGAGGTCGAAAATGACACAAAATGAGCAAGCTACCAAACAAGAACCCCAACAAATAGAAAACTAGAAGGAAATACCAACCAATAAAGGCAACCAAAAAGATGAAGAAATGAAAGAAGATACACTAGAACCCTATGATCCATAAGAGTTAGAAGAAATGGGGCTGTAAGGCATTGGTCTATAAGCCCTAGTTGAAGAATGGAAAAACAAACATGGAGTAGATATACCAGAGTAGAAAATTCAACTCATCGGAAAAGCTTATTTCAAGCAACAAGAGTGGACTCGTCACCAAGCTTAGAATACAGAGAGCCAAAACCACCTATGCCAAAGGACACCCCTACAAAATGAAGGTCAATAAAGTACTTCTGTGAAAAAACACTCTTTTTTTTAGTAGTCCTTTTTTTTTAATGTTATTGAATTTATTTTTTATTTTCTAAATAGTACTCTATTTAATTTTTTGGTTATCAGACTCTTAAGTCAAAAATAGTATCAACAATCAGATTTTTTTGTATTTATGCTACGAATTTATTTTCCCAAATAAAAAACTAAGACACGCAACAATATATATTAACAATTTTAATTATAATATAATTTAACTAATTATATATAAATGAAAATAATATTATCAAGTTTTTAATTAAAAAAAACCATTCATATAACACTTTTATAATATCAATGAAAGAAACATATATGATGTAAATATTTGAAGATATTCCAATAAATATATACACTTGCTCATATATTAATTTGTTTCGAAGAAGTTTGTAAATCCCCATACATACATTCACTCTACATTATTGTTAATCAGTTTTTAAATAAAAATGTGCTGATAGCTTGTTTGATAAATTAAGATAATATTATTTTACTATTTTTTTCCAGAGAAAAAAGCCAGCAACTTTTTATTAAAGAAATAATGAAAAGTTACATAAGTCGATACACAGAATCAAACTGTAAACGGCCATAAGGCCCCAGTGCAAAAGCACACAGAAACAACGTTAGTTAAACTAACGCGAGAAAGAGAGAAAAAAAGAAAGAGAAAGAAGAAAGGGGAAGAAGGCCCCAGCACGTGTAAGAAAAATCATGCAGCAAGTTTCCGCCCCTTTTTCTTTTCGACCTTACGCCACTCCCCCAGAGTGGGCTCGGTCGAAGCAATGACAAGCTGGGAAGAAACTATCAGCTTCCCTGAATCTTTGTCAGAGTCCGAGGAGTCTGATTGGTGTTGCCGTTTGTTGCCTCCCGTGATTTGATCCACGTTTGTCGTCTCTGCTTTGTCTTGCTCAGTCTCTACTTGGATTGAGTGTGGCAGAGAATCCTTGTTAACTGTTGTATCTTCCTTCTGATTTTCAATTTCAACTTCCTCTATGGTGGTATCATCCTCTTCAGCCTCTGTCTCTACCTCTTCTGCTACCGAAGGGGCTGTCTTTTGAGTAGTTCGCCTTGCTAAAACTTCATTCAAGTTCTGCCATCCTTGAGACTTCCTTTATTGGGGCTTTCTCTTACTGGGGCATGCTTTGAGCAGATGCCCTGTTTGTTGACATCCCCTGCACCTGAATGCTGTGTTCTCATAGTCCAACGGTTGTTTCCACTGAATATTGTTAAAGGTCAGGAGGATGCTTTCAGGTAATCCTTTGCTGAGGTCTACCTCAACGCATATCCTAGCAAATGTGAAAATTCCTTTTAAGTGTCTATCTGTATCTATCTTTAGCATTCTTCCAAGGGAGTTCCCAATAGCAGTTAAGGACTTGAAGTGTCAAAAATGTAGTGGTAAATTATGGAGCCTTACCCAAACTGGCATCCTTGAAACCACCATAGTGTTGGCGTCAAATTCTGGAAACCATGGTGTGACGAATAACCCCGCACTGCCCCAGAACCATGGTCCTTCATTGAGAATATTATCCCTTTCTTCGGTTTCAAGAAATGTTACTATGAAAAAGCCCTTTGAGCAGAGGTGGATCTGGCAGTCTTTTGTCCAGACTGTGTGTATCCATTGGTACAGAGCCTCAGATTTAGGCCAAAACCCGTTAAACCTACAAATAACTGCTTTATTTTCCAGATCTGAAAATATGCATTTAACCTCTGGAAGATCCAGCGAGATGGATGGAAGTTCTAGAGTTTGATCCACTATGTACTGCCCTAGCGGAGTAATGAAAACTGCTGGTTCTTTTCCTTTTGAAGGGGCTTTCCCTTTTTCTGCATCACGATAAGAGCCAGTAGGTTTTGATGTTGATCCCTGAAAACCTTTTGGGACTGCACCCGAGCTTCCTCCTCTTAGCCTTGAGCTTAAGATGATGGTTGTATCTCTGCCGATACCATAGTGCTGCAGAGTAAAGTTCTCCTGTAGAATTTTACCTGCATATACCAAGTTTAACAGGTTTGTAGGGATGCCTGTATCTACTTGTATATCTTCCTTTACATTTTTTATCAGTGTTCCTGTCCAGATTTTCTTGCTAATAGTTTTTCCTGATAGCATCCTTATGAAAATCTGGGTACGATCCTGTTCTGGGTTGTTGTGAGGATACTTGGAGTTTTTTCCCACAGGACCCCAAACTGTTTGAGGCCCATAAGTTTTAAAAACTGTCCCAAATCTGCAATCTACACAGAGTACCAGATCTGATATGTGCAGTTTCAGAGAGCCGAGTAAGGACCGGGGGACAAGGGGTCTGCCCTGTATCCCAAAAATACGAACAGGGCATATTGTCCAGGACGAAATGCCGGTGCCAGAGGGCGAAAATACCGAGCATTGAGTGGGGGATAAAAGGTTTGAAACATAAAGCCCCGGCCACTGAGGAAGGGATACCTGAAACGACCTGTGAAAACCGGAAAGAGTCAACAAGGGGAAAAGTACCTCGAATGCCTGTTTGTTCAAAAACTGTGGCTCCTTTTTGGTAAATGTGCCGGCCCTTCTCCAAAAAATGCGCAATGGAGCTCCCTCAGACCCGCACCAACAAGGTCCAGCAATGTTCGACGCATTGTGGGCAAGGGCAACATTTGAACCTGCAGTATCACACCACACAGAAGGGACGACGGCGGCACAAGAAAGTCCTAAAACATCGAACAGAGCTGAGAAGTCGGCGGCGGCAGAGGAAAAAATTACAGATAACCTAAACGCTTCTTCTCCCGCGCGCTCCATCCAGGAAGCCAAAAATATTATTTTACTTTCACCAATTAAATTGTCCTTTCTAAGAATGATGTATAATATGAATTCTCAAAGATAGTGCAACAAAAAATAGACATTTAAATTAGATGTATATACAATTTCACTTTAAATATATTTAACACCTACCCGCATGAACCGAAGTTTAGAACTTCAATTACATTAGATTGGCTTATGCATATTGGGTTATAAAATGTATCAAAATGCAATAACCATAGAAAATGTTTTAAAATGTTTCAATGAGTGAATTATTTGTGTTGAATCTCCTTTTCAATAGATAGAGCCTTAGAGATGAGACCAGTGGAATCATGAGAATGTTGGGAATTTGTTTGGTTCCATGTTAATTCATGTATAGTGTAAATATTCCTTTATAAAGTACATTAATCATTGATAAAAATTATTGAAATTTTATCCATTATTGTGGGGTCACATATATTTGACAAAAATGATAGAAATTTTATTCATTAGCGTAGAGATATGTCTGTTGATAAAAATTCTCTATGTAGAGATACATCTATTGATAAAAATTATAAAAATTCTCTACATTCATCGATAAAGATTATAGAAATTCTATTAATATAGAGACTGAATCTATTTTTAAAAATGTTATCTTTTATTGTGAGACAAATCTGTTTAACTACCTACAATTGTTGAACTCACTTACCCAAGTTTTTATATATAAAATATTTTTTTAAAATACAATAAGTTTAATGTGACTCTATATATATATATATATATTATATATATATTAATATATATATATATATATATATATATATCATTTGTTTAAAGTTATATATATGTATATTTTTTTTTTTTATTGTTTAAATATATTAATTTTATTGTAATGGTTTGGTTAAATTTTTGATAAATTAAATTTTAAAAAATATTTTTAATATTTAAATTAAGTATGTTAATAAAAATAATTTAAAATTTAAAATTTATTTATATTTATGTAGGTATTCAATAAAATAATTATGCTATATTTATTTTTGAATACGGTTTTAACAATTTTAATTTAAAGCTCCATTCACTATTTCAAGGGTACGAACAAGAAAATATGCTTTAAAACATGGTAGAGTACGAGATTATTAAATTGATAGTTACTCATCATGAGTGGTTGTAGAATCATGTATTCCAGGGACTGTATGGTAAACACAAGCAAGTAAGACTTGTCAAAGAGGATGAGCAAAGGAAGCATAAGAAGAACCAAGAACACACCTTGAACTTGATGATCAAAGCACCATGAAGACTCCAAGATTGAAGACCTTTCGGA
Organism: Pinus taeda; assembly: GCA_000404065.3. Lineage (NCBI taxonomy): Eukaryota > Viridiplantae > Streptophyta > Pinopsida > Pinales > Pinaceae > Pinus > Pinus taeda. The sequence continues at coordinate 246,006 of APFE031459145.1, read as the reverse complement.
GGGTGGAAATACTAGGAGAAAATGATGACAAAGAACACATACAATGAAAACCATGTCACTACTAAAGCAATTCCATGTCATCATTCAATATCAATCCCAATCATCCAAGATAGTGATGTGTCAAGTTTCATCATATGATGATGTGGAAGATAAAATGTATAATTATAATCATTGTATAAGACAAACAAGTAAATTCCCAAGCATCATAAGTGAACTCAAGAGTCACATAAGTCAAAATGCCATCTAATACTAAAATTCACATGTGATTCCAAAATTCATTTGGAACTTCAAAGGATGTAGAAGTCCAAAGGTCACTAGAAGTTAGAAAGTCAAGAGTCATGAGGATATGGAAGGTCACTCCTCAAGCTATAAATAGTTACTCATTTCTCATGTAAGGGACTTTTAGCCTTGGCTTCTCCCATAAGTCATAAGAGAGATACTTTAGTACTTTTTGGGAGCAAGTAGTGGCTCCAACACTCAATTATTGGAGCAAGTTATGTTCATTGTATTCATGCATCTTGGGACTTTTACTTAATATTTGAAGCCTGATTGCCAACACATTTTCATACATGGATTATGAATGTTTGTAAGAATATTCTATGAATGTTTATGGCTCATGTTTCCTTTCACCAATACTAAGGTAGTTGAACTATTTCAGCTATTTAGTGCTTATCTTGTGAGAATGTGTTATAATGGTTATAACGATTGTCACATCTCTATGGACTATTCCTCTGGATGTTAGACGAAACACTCTTGTTTTCGTGCATATTTATTAGGGTGGTACTATTACCTCTCTCTTAGAGACTCAACATCTTTCCCCTATGCAGTAGGAAAACCTTAATGCTCCTACAACCGAACATTCACCCGACACACTAGCTTGCTTTTCGAAGACACATGCGATTCTCTCTGCTTCTAAAAGCTAAAGCCAAGACATATCTTTAAATAAATGAAAACGAGGTTGTATTCTGGATAGGGCTCCCATCCCAAATAGTGTGAGGTCTAATTGGGATTGGATATTAGGGAGACCCCCTTGAATGATGGTATGTCCAACACTATCAACATGGTGGAAGAATATAATATCTCTTAATTAGAATGCCTTGCAACAATGAATATTCATAAATTGAAAAAAAACAAGGTTTTTGCTTCATTCCTATAAAACCATCTACAAAATTAATAAAAATATTTTCTGATGCGTTAATTATTATAAATAAACTGCCAAATCATTATTTTAATTACTATATTTTTAATATAATTAAAATATAAATTTCCAAATTAACTTGGTACTTCTTATTTCATTTTTAGCCATTCTCATTACATTTTTAGCAACTCTCATTATAAATTTTGAAAGTTAGATCATATATATCAAATAAAGATTGATTTGAAATATTTGGGGTGTTCTCCCTAAGGAGCATAGAACTTCCACCGATTTGTTAAAAAATCAATATTTTATGTGGTATTTAGTATTGTTGTCACAATGTTTTTCATGGGTTTCCCCTTATATGGTTGAAATATGTTCCTGAATTGCTCATTTTCTTTGTATTCATTGAATATATATAGTAATTGTTAATATATAATTATTTTGCATTATTAGATATATTTTGTTTTCACATATGGAGTAATGAAAAAATCTTAATTATTATGTATTAGAACTTTTGGTATGGAAAAAGTTTGATTATTATGTATTAGAATATTTAGTTGAAATAGAACATAACCCTTTATAATTCAAACATGTGATTTCAACCCATCCAATTTTGAACAGATTCAAGTTTACAACCTCACAACCGTGAAAATTTATTTTATAAAAAACATAAAATGATAGCCTATGGACTGATTATTTTACATCTTTGACACTAAGATAACATAATCTCTTACATCTATATCCCTCTACATGGTTTCTAAAAATTATGCAACTCCAAGGTTTGTGTTGTAAGAATATTCTGTAAGTGTACTGAAAGGCCTTGCGAAAGACCATTGACGATGCCAAATGGGTAGATCTCCTTGCTACTCAAAAGAAGCACTCTACTGCGGGGCCTGGACTACCAAGAAGGCATGATTCAGCCTGAATACATTTCACGGTGATGTTGGATGGAGAAATTTCCCATAAAAACAGGTGAATCTCCAATTTTGAACAGATGCAAGTTTACAACCTCACAACCGTGAAAATTTATTTTATAAAAAACATAAAATGATAGCCTATGGACTGATTATTTTACATCTTTGACACTAAGATAACATAATCTCTTACATCTATATCCCTCTACATGGTTTCTAAAAATTATGCAACTCCAAGGTTTGTGTTGTAAGAATATTCTGTAAGTGTACTGAAAGGCCTTGCGAAAGACCATTGACGATGCCAAATGGGTAGATCTCCTTGCTACTCAAAAGAAGCACTCTACTGCGGGGCCTGGACTACCAAGAAGGCATGATTCAGCCTGAATACATTTCACGGTGATGTTGGATGGAGAAATTTCCCATAAAAACAGGTGAATCTCCAATTTTGAACAGATGCAAGTTTACAACCTCACAACCGTGAAAATTTATTTTATAAAAAACATAAAATGATAGCCTATGGACTGATTATTTTACATCTTTGACACTAAGATAACATCATCTCTTACATCTATATCCCTCTACATGGTTTCTAAAAATTATGCAACTCCAAGGTTTGTGTTGTAAGAATATTCTGTAAGTGTACTGAAAGGCCTTGCGAAAGACCATTGACGATGCCAAATGGGTAGATCTCCTTGCTACTCAAAAGAAGCACTCTACTGCGGGGCCTGGACTACCAAGAAGGCATGATTCAGCCTGAATACATTTCACGGTGATGTTGGATGGAGAAATTTCCCATAAAAACAGGTGAATCTCAACAGATATATATTAATGCCAACATAAATAATTATTAATAGGCTAACAATGCGGAGAGAATATGTTTTGCAGGTCTCAATCAATGTGAATAAACTTGCAGATTACTTTGGGTGCACTATATTCATGCAACATTCATGCCATGTTGCCGGCGATCTTGACCAAAATGACTTACGTCCACTTACAAAAGGTTCCATGAAGGGAATTTTTTTTGCCCTGGGAGCAATTGGTGTATGAGATACATAAAGTTTTTGAAATGAAAATATATTTTATACCATTTAAAACATGTCAAAACTTGACTCATCATTTCTAAATCATCATTTCTAAAGGGAAAGTATGTTTTGAGTGTAGGATAGTTTGCAACCTGAAAACATGTCAAAACTTACACCGTTTAAGTAATTTTCTTTCCTTCATTATTGTGCCTTTTAATCTTGTTGATATTTGTGCTGGAAGGTTAACATTAATAAAGAAAATATATTATGAATGTATATTTAAAAATTAACATGAACTTATTTAAAAATGCATTTAGATAGAAGTGTTTATTAATTATAGTTAATTATAGTTAATGGTAATCAATAGTGGTAGTTAATTAAGGTCAACGGTCATTAAGTATAGCTTAATCATATTTAATCATAGTCAATTATGGTTTACTAATCTTATCCAGACATGTTGGTCGTTAATTAGCACAATCACATTAATAAAGTGGGTGACGTATACTCATTAGTGTCATTTTCTACTTTTCACATGACAATTTACATATGGAAAATGACATTTGTAAAAGTATATCAACCACTTTATTAATGTGGTTGTGGCTAGTTGATACTTGTGCAAAAAATATTATGAATGAATAAATTTAAAATTTATGTAATATACTTGAAAAAGCATATAACTTTTTCTAATCATTTTATATTTTTTTTGTCACCATATCTTTAACCTTATTGATTTTACAAAAAAGTTGACTTTGTGAGTGACATTGATACTATTAAGTATAACTTCTATATATTAAGATCAAAATTAATAGGATAAAAGTTAACATATGAATTTGGATATATTACTATCTCAAACCATATAAATTGAATCGATAACACTTACTTTATGATACATCTCATGTTGTTAAAATAAAAAAAAAATCATAAAAGCTAACTAAATTATAACTTTATTATTATTAATTATTATATTATTATTAATTATAAAAATGAATTAATATGTAAGTTAAACATCTATATTTTAAAAAACATAGAACAACATTATTTATCATGGAGATTTACTTCCACTTTACCATGGTTATTTTTAATTTGTTACAATATGATGGCTTATCAATACCACATCCCTGAAAAACCATAAATCAGCCCACATGACACTTGTGCATATGACATTTTGTTTTAATTAATCAATTTAATTAAAGAGCGAAAAGAAAATAACTACTTTGGAGATAAATTTCAAAAATTAATTCGTGTATACTACTATAAATATTCATTAATATTCTATGGAGATTAAATCTCTACCATTCACACCCAATAATTATTCATAATGAAATTAAAATCCTGAAATCCTCATTCTAAAATAAACATGCATAGAGGTGTAATTAATGCTTATACAATGTGAAGTGTATAATATAAATTCAAATATTTTTTCAAAAAACATTTTTAAGTTAATTAAAATTTTAATATTATAGGAAAAACATTTACAATAATAATGATAATTATTTTCTCTCATATATATATATATATATATATATATATATATAATATATTATTATGATTTCTCTCATACATATATATATATTATATATATATATTAAGATTATGTAGTTAAGGTTTAGAATGTTTTTGAATAAAAAATAATATAAACAACTTGTAGCCTTTTATTATAAATATGCTGATTTATATTGATTTATATTGTGTGCATGTACACTACACTAATCCATATAACATTACCACAACGCCTTATTACATAAAGTGGCTTCAAGTCTTTTTGTTTGTGAGCCTTTCTCAAACAAATTCCTTGTGCCAATAACAAGCATTGTCAACATACATAAACACAAACAAGATTAAAGTGAACTTTTATATCAACATAACTATTTTCTTTTTCAAATACAAGAATCTTGTCAAAATATTTCTTGCTAAATTAGAAACAAATAATAAAATTATATAAAGGCATACAAGATAAAGTGAACTTTTACGTCACCGTAATTTTTTTTTAAATACAAGGATCGTGTCAAAATATTTCTTGCCAAAATAGAAAGAAGAATAAAATCGAGATCACTAAATAAAATTAAAATTGAAAAATGAAAATTGAAATGAAAAGGAATATATGAAAAATTATCAGCAAAAACATATATTATTTAGATATAAAAGTTGAGAATAACATAGATGCCTATTTGATGAGAAGTTTTTAGAATTCTTGATTTTTGAGATGAAATATCATATTTATTGGTTGTTTTTACCTTTGTCTTTGTTAAACAAGTGGTACTCCAAAATCATCAATTTTTCAAGGTATTCTTTTGACATTTAGAATTTTCTTAGTCATAATGTATCAACAATATTTTTTTCAAAAGTTGTTTTTCCAAAATTTCACAAGTTTTGAATTGTTTAATGACATATTTTCTTATTTTCAAGGTGAGTTGTTTTAGAATGTAAGGCTTCTAAATTATCCACATTGGTAGCCATAGTCGTGACATTTCAAATCCATATCAAGCTTCATCATTAAGAGTGTTAAAGAATAAGATAATGGATTTAATAAATAAATAAGGAAAATGTATCATTGGGATAGAACATACTTACATTTACTAAGTATACCAAGAAATTGTAAAATACTAAAAAGAGTTGTCTTCTTAATAATAAAATGACAATGTTAAAATTATCATTAAAACTAAAGTTATGATACTTTAGCAAAGATAATTTAAAAATTTGATGCAGGAGCATCCAGTGAAGGGCACCATGACCGAGTGTTGGTCTCGACTAAGGAGGAGAGGTTCATCAGTATTTAAACTTCAATTGTCTTTGTTAACTAAAAACAACCTTAGGAACTTGTCTTATGTCAATGTAAGTTAATAGGTATTTAGGGTCAGCATAGTCAGGCGGAAGTGGTTACAACCACATGGTTGTCTGGTCTTTTATTTTTAGTTAATCTTTACAGTTATCTACTTTTGAAAAAAAAAAACATAATACAAAGGAATATATTATCTCTGTATTCTACAGAACGAGAGAATTAAAACAACAAGATAAGTTATGAACTACATAACTGAAGAAGCAATTGCCAACAATTTTCTCAACTATATTGTAACATTATAAAACAGATTTACACAGTGTGGAAAAGGGTCTGACATTTTTTTCAGCATAGAAGAATAATACAAAGAGAGAAATATTTCTTTTCATCCCTGAATCCAACTGTCTCGTTATTGTTTTCATCTAATCCTTATCATAAGTAATGTAAATATAGTTGAACAATCTGTCAGAAATCATTCCAGATAAAATAGAGACAAAGTTTCCATAATAAAATGACAAGCAGAATCACAACTACGAAAATGAATACAACCAGGAGCATCGAAGACAGAGCGGTTCCTTTCTTATTGACATGCTACAAAGATACTAGTGTACGCTACAACAAGCCGTTTATCAACAAAGACAACTACAGAAAAGAATTCAACCAAGAGGTAACCTTGTGCATATTAAAAAAAATTCTTTACATTGGTTTTTAAAAGTGATTATAGTAGCAAAAAAAATTGCATTTCGACTACACAATTATAAGTCCAAAAGTCCAGCGGCCCTAAGGGTGAGAAAACCCTCCTTTGGGAGTAGAGAAGCGAGAAGAGGGTTAGGGTTATAGCCCTGAAAATTCATTACAGTTCACTAAAGAATCAACAACATTTAACCAACCGAACCGAAGACCTAAATTGCCATAAACCAAACGACATTACAACAGAAATTCAGGTCGAACACAAGAAAAAGCAACCAAAGAAATCCTCAGCCAAACATTTACAGCAAGGAAAGACCCTACCGGTTCCATTCAAAGGAAGGGCTGAGGGATATGCCAGCCAACGACCCAACGACCTGCATCGGAAACATAACAGAGCATTAACACCATTAACTGGAAGCAAATGAAAGAGATAGTGGAAGGTTGATAGCAAGGGAGGAGAATGCCAGAAGCACTTACCTATTCAACATCCAATGGTAGATGAGGAAACTCATATTGGACTGCGGCCATTGCAAAACAAAACTGTGCTTGCAATGAGCAACGCTTGTTGGTGCAAAAAAAATTGAGGATGCAACATTCATCATAGAATGAATTCTTACCTTGCCAGAGTTGAGTGAATGCCTGAGGAAATGATCCTGTTGAGGCCGCGACCTGAGTTCATAAGCATGCATACAAATCAACGCACGAGACAACCACACAAGTAGCCGAAGGAACCATAAGAAAACTCAGAAGAACGAGTGAGAAACGAATGTGAGACAGTGAGCACCGAGCCACCGAAAGAGTAGAGAAACCCTCACAACATTTCGACAATCAGGTAATAGAGCCGAGCTCACAATAGTGTGAACCAAAAAAAAACACTGAGTAAAGCTACCAAAGCTACCACTTACCAATAGAGAAGCCACAGTCGGTGCGGACAGAGCATCATTTCAAAAAGAGTGACAACCACCCACAGAACCACAGAGCTCTCAACCCAAACAGAACAAAACAAAAATGACTGGGAATAACAAACAATCTAGGGTTTAGCCAAGAGAGGGAAGGAAACATGAGGCCAGGACAACTGTCCTCTCGTCGTACAGAACCATTAATACGGACAATTAATGCAAAACCAAAATATCGGTGCTAAACTTTGTTTTACAAACTAATCATACGCCCACTAATTAAATCATTGTTAATAAATAATTATTGGAGTGATTAAGTAACAAGACACGGGCTGGTCCCATCATAGTGGTATCAGAGTAGGATTTAGAATTGGGTTGAGAAATGGAACTAGGAAGACGAGGTCGTGGAAGAGGTGCTCGGAGAGTAGTAGAGGAAGGATTGCAGAAGGAAATCAAGATCCTTACTGCCTGCTTGGAGGCAGTTGAAGCAAGAAGGAGAAGGGATCCAGAGGTAGGAGATGATAGCAAAGAAGAAGTTGTGGTGATAACATATGGATTGGATGAAGAAGGGTCGGAAATGAGATTGTTGAGGTCGGTCCTGTTGGCAACTAGTAAGCCTAAACCAGAAATTCCAAATTATGATGACAACTTGTCCACATGATTTCTATTGGACTGGATCAACGAAATGGATAAATATTTTGAGTGTCAAGAGGTCAGTGAAGACAAAAGAGTTAAGTTTTCTACAACGAAGCTGAAAGGACATGCAGCCCTGTGGTGGGACAGTGTCCAAATAGAGAGAAAGAGGATGAACAAGTTGAAAGTAAAGAAATGGTCAAGGATGGTGGATAAGTTGAAAGGTAGATTTCTAACAAAGGATTACCAGATTGCACTGCATCAGCAAGTGCAAAATTTGAAACAGAAAGGGATGATAGTGAGAGATTATATTGAAGAGTTCTATCGGGTAAATTTGAGAGCTGGTTATACAGAGGACACCCCAGAGAAAACTGCAAGGTATGTAAAGAGTTTAATATTGGAAATATTAGATGAAATCAACATTCTTTCACCGAAAAGTATAGAGGAGGCATACTACAGTGCCATGGAGGTAGAAGAGAAGATCACTAGAAAGAAAAATGCTAGGAGAGGATGAGGAACCGACAGAGGAAGAGGACCGTCTTATGGCAGAGGCTGAACAGCCAGCAATAGTGAGGAAGGCAGTAGTTCCAAAAATTCCGGGACAACAGAAAAAGGTGACAGCACTAGAGGTCACAGGCCATATCAGTGAGGGAGAGGAAATGGCCAAGGTAGAGGAGCTAACTATTAGCACTATAGGTGTCACAAAAGTCTTTTGAGTGTCCTGAAGTAGAATAAGTTGGACATAGAGGTGTGTATCTCACATAGCCAAAGGAAGCAGACGCACCCCCTCAGGAAGCAGAAAATTTGGCAAAAATAGGGGGAAGCCTTAGTTTTAAACCAAGTGTTGCTGAAACTAGCCAAAGAAACAACTAAACAAACTCAAAGGAAAGCATTGTTCTGGACAGTTTGTAAGTCACACGGAAAATGTTCTAAGATGATTATTGATAGTGGAAGCACGGATAACCTTGTTGCCACAGAAATGGTAGAGTAGTTGGGGTTGAAGTCGTTGAAGCATCCCACTCCTGACAAGGTATCATGGCTACAGAAAGACCATTAATTGTTGGTAGATGAACAGTGTGAAGTTGAGTTCCACATTGGCAGATATAAGGATAAGGTTATTTGTAATATAATGCCAATGGATGTATGTCATATACTGTTAGGAAGGCCATGGCAGTATGATAGGAAGGTAGTACATGACGAGAAGACAAACTACTATAAGTTTGTTAAAGATGGGATCAAGCACACACTTGTACCCATCAAGGAGGAGGAGACGACAGAAACAAGCGGGACGAGAGTGTTACTAAAGGGTGGAAAATAATTTTTGAAGCAGACTGAAGACAGTGAAGTAAGCTATGCTATTGTAAGAAGAGCCAAGATGGTGCTGTAACACACAAAGGTGTCATATTTTCCTACGGAAATTCAGTAGATGGTGCAGGAATTCGGCAATATAGTAGCGGATGACTTACCAGATAAATTACCTCCCAAGAGAAGTATAAGTCATCATATTGACTTTATACTTTGAGAAAGTCTACAAAATAAGGCAACATATCAGATGAGCCCCGAAGATAATGAGGAGATTAGAAAACAAGTGTAGGAATTGCTAGATAAAGCGCTGATAAGGGAGAGTTTGAGCCCCAACGCAGTTCCAATAGTTCTCGCTCCCAAGAAAGGAGGAGAATGGTGAATGTGCATAGATTCGAGGGCCATCAAAAGAATTACCATCAGGTACAGATCTCCACTGCCACAGATGGATGACATGATGGACTACCTGAGTGGGGCAACATACTTCTCAAAAATTTATTTAAAAAGTGGGTATCATCAGATTCGAATCAGGGAAGTGGATGAGTGGAAGGCAACCTTCAAAACCAATGAAGGATTGTATGAGTGGCTGGTAATGCCATTCGGACTGAGTAATGCACCCAATACCTTTATGCAACTAATGAACGAAATGATGAAAGAATTCATTGGAAAGTTTCTAATAGTGTACGTGGATTATATATTAATTTTCAGCAAGACAAGAGAGGAACACTTTTGACCTGTTCGAGGTGTGCTGGAAAAATTGCAGCAGAATAAGCTTCCGATAAATCTGAAAAAATGTACCTTTTTTCAAAAAGAATTGGTTTATCTGGGTTTCGTGATTGCAGAAAACGAGTTGAAGATGGACCCAGAGAAAATTGCAGCAATTGTCAATTGGCCATCCCCAAAATGTTTGTTTGAGGTATGTAGTTTTCATGGGCTGGCAGGTTTTTACCATAAATTTATAAGAAATTTCATTGAAATCTGCACACCTATGTTGGACAATATAAAGAAGACAAGTCAGCCTTTTCGTTGGACAGCGGCAATAGAGAGAAGTTTTTAGCTACTGAAGAAGAAGATCACAGAAATATCGATCCTAAGATTTCCAGATTTTAAAAAGCTTTTTCAGGTTCGTTGTGATGCAAGCGGAATGGCCATTGGAGCTGTACTTAGCCAAGAAGACAAACCTATTGTGTTTTTCAGTGAGAAGTTGAATGAGAGCAGGCAGAAGTATTCATCCTACGACAAAGAATTCTATGTTTTCATCTAAGCATTGAAGCATTGGAGACACTATTTATTGGGGAATGAGTTTGTTTTATTCTCAGATAATTTTGCACTGCAATATTTGATGCAACAACATAAGCTGAATCACAAGCATGCAAAGTGGGTAGAATATTTGCAGAGTTTCACCTTTGCGTTGAAACACATTAGCGGGCAGGCCAACAAGGTGGTGGATGCATTGAGCAGAAGAGCCTTACTTCTGTAGGAGAGTACGATACAAGTACTCGACTTTGAGCATTTGAAAGACTTGTATCAGTTCGACACAAACTTCAAAGAGGCTTATGAAGCCTTTCAGAATCCTTTGTTGAGAAACAATAGTCCATGGTTAAACTATAATTTGCAGGAGAAACTATTGTTTAGAGGGGGACAATTATGCATTCTTGATTGTTCAATGAGAAAGAATGTCATTCAAGAGAAGCACAGTGGAGGTCTAGCTGGACATTTTGGCATAGAAAAAACATTAGAGCATCTTGGCCATTTCTATTATTGGCCGAAAATGCGAAGGGATATGCACATATTTGTGACAAGATGTAAAGTGTGTCATTTGGCAAAAGGACACAGTCAAAATTTATATGCCACTTCCCATTCCAAGTAGACCATGGGACTCAGTCGGCTTGGACTTCATCTTGGGTCTACAAAGGACACAATGGGGTTATGATTCAGTGATGGTAGTAGTAGACTAATTTTCAAATATGGCACATTTCATCCCTTAGAGAAAAACCAATGATGCCACTCACGTGGCCCACTTGTTCTTTACAAAGATAGTTAGGCTAAATCATCTACCGAATTCCATTCTCTTTGATAGGGACGTGAATTTTACAATACACTTCTGGCGTACCTTGTGGAAGAAGATGGACACGCAGTTAAGTTTCAGCTCTGCTTATCACCCACAGTCCGACGGGGAAACAGAGGTGGTAAACAGGAGTCTTGGGAACCTACTACAATGTTTGGTTGATGAAAATTCATGAATGTGGGATCGAGTACTTGCCCAGGCGAGGTTCACTTATAATGACTCGCTCAATCGCAGCACGAGTTACAGTCCTTTTCAGATCTTATATGGCAAGCATCCTCACATAGTGCATGAGTTACGAGATCTGGGACAATAGGAAAGACGGAGTGCTTATGAGGAAGAATTCGCTAAAGCGATGAATGTTTACATGAGTAGGTGAAAATAAAGTTGTAGGACATCAGTCAGAAATATAAGCAACGAGTAGATTTGAAACGAAGAGAGGTACAGTTTAATGTGGGGGATGAAGTCCTCGCACATCTACACAAGGAAAATTTTCTAGAGCTGCATACAACAAGTTGAAGTACAAAAAGATAGGCCCCTCCAAGGAACATTTTCTCATAATCGCCCCGCCACTCGGTGATTATCAGAATCGCCCCATATGTTACGAATCTTCCCAAACAATGCTTAGAAACAAATATACATTAGACCTCTGGATTCACATACCTTGATTCTATACTTTTTAGATTGCCAAACATTGGGGAAGTTTCTCCTCCAATATTTAGTTGAGAAGGATTCCGACATGGCAGAAACCTAAACAAATACAAACACATGTAGGAGAGCTTGAATCAAAACTCTACAATAAGTTGGTGTAGAAATGATAAAGACTAAATTCTGAGTGATTTCCAATAATATATAATTGTGTACTGGCATTTTCTTATAACATGAATTCTAATGGAAAATGAAAGTCCAACTTACTGTGCAACCACATCGAAGGTGACATTGTCACACATTACAGTCCTCCAGGATCAATGGTCATTTGATGTGGCCTCAATTCTATTGTACAGTTCATTATTAGTGTCACGAAGCGACCTCTTAGTCTCTAGTAGAGCTGTCCTTATAGAAATGAGATAAAAGGCATGTAAATAAACTTGAAACCATATGAGCTACTTAACTACATTACCTAATACAAAACTCACTGCAAAATACAAATATGCTATATTCTCATGACAACGAAGTGGCAAGTATTTCCATTTCCTCGATGGATTTTTCAGTGTAAGAACCCAAATGTTGATTTCACAAAGTAAAGAGTAGCTCATGGGTACACTTCCCATCAGGCTCATTGTATGTTTCCTTAGTTACAAATTAATGTTCAAGTTTGTTGATTTTTAATTGCAAATCTTTTCCCTCTCACATGATGGGTCTGATGCGATAGTAGTGTTCACTCTCATTCTTGTCTTCCATATATTGGTAACATTCTTAGCATTACATTCTCTCCTTTTATAGATTTCAAACATTAGGGCAATTTGTGGTTTCCTTTAATACATGGCTATAATCATTTTCTAATTGACTTTTTAGAATTGTTGCAAAAGGAGATGTTTTTATGCTATTGTTAATATATTCACAATGAATTTGATAAATGTAATCCTTTCTCAGTGGTAATTAATGTTAAAGGAGGTCAAAACTTAGATTGCTCATTTTGGTTGTGTTTCCCATTGTGGTATTATTGTCCATGTGCTCCTCATGAGTCGCCTGCAACAAAATAAGACAAACACAAAATACCATGTAACTATATTTAAAATGCCATCAAAGTTATTATAGTGGTTCATAAGATGACAGTGACAGTGACCTTCCTTTAAAGGTTTTTAAAGAAATTAAAATATATTATTATTATGGTCTTAGATACTCTAATCAAAGTAAATCGAGTGGTTTTAGGTAGCTCATCGTATTCTCCCTACATGTGGGGTATGATTTCACTGATGATGCATTATTAGGATTCTGATTTACACTAGAGTTATCTTCTGGGAACTTGCTTGTTTTTTCCAATTATTTCATTCTTGATAGAAAATACTCTGGCATCTAGGTTTGGGATTTATTGATAGCAAATGAAGTTATGCTTCCTTCATTTCTTGGGAACACATTTATGAGGGAGTAACAAGGTTCTTGAGGTGTAATTGAGTTGCTTTAGAACAAATGAAACTTGCTTTTGGGATTTCTTGTGAACTTTTTGTGAACATATTTTATGGAGAGGGTGATTAGTTTAGTGAGGTTCATTAGAGGAGATTCACTGTAATCTGACTCCAATTCCTCTTTTTAGTGAAATACTGGCCTCCTATCAATTTGTCATGCTAAAAATTAAAATAAGGATAATTAGGCAAATGTGCTTGATGTGATATGGTAAATTTGTCCATCTATGTTTAGGTGATATCAGTTCCTACTATCAATCATCATCTAGGTTCTAAGGAATATCTCATTCCCTTAGCATGTAAAGGAGTTATTGGTCATTACTGAATATTTAAATATTATTATTTAATATTCACTGATTATATTTCTTCTACATTATCAAATAAAATTTGCAAAATGAGTTACATGTTTCATGTGTAAATTTGGTTTTTAATAGTTAGAATTTGTTTCTCGATCTTGCATGTGAATTCAATATCTAATTTGCCTTATCTTTGATGGCCTACTCAGTGTTGATAGGCCTCAACAGGATAAGATTGTTGTGTAGAACCTTTTTAGTTTTAATCCTCACAAATTTCAAAACTTTGTTTTCATTCTTCCAAGTATCCTGGTTCTCTAATGTGGTGAGGAATTTTTCAATTGCTCATAATTTATACTTCTCCTTTCACCCTTTGGTTTCTCTAATAATCTAGTCAATAGAAATGTTAGTTTCCACCATGGAATCTCTGCTATGAATATATTTTTGTGTGTAAAATTTTAATTTAGACTGATTAGGATAAATTGTATTAAGGTTATATTTCCATCTCTACTAGTTCTTGATCATCTATTGAGATTAATGATTCTTGAATTCTCAAATAATGGTGTACTGTCTTCAATGCATCTATTTCTAAATAGCACTGGGTTTCTGAAAATCTAATGTTTTACTGTCTTCTATTAAGAGATAGGTTTTAGTTTACATATATGTTAACTAGACGTCATGCAGAAGTTTTGTTCCTTTTTCTCATTTTGTTAATAAATGTATCACTTTGCTCTTTGTGATTCTTAGGGATTTTATGTTTTCGATTCCATCTTGTGGCAGTTCATTTCTTTAAAAACAAATCATTTTTCTTCTTGCTTGTCTATACTTCTTTTTTAAGCTACAAAGATGAATTTATTTCATCCCATTTCCTTCCAAAGGGAATCTCTGTCTGACCTCTACTGTATTTTAGATTCATTTGTTCTACTAACTTACTTTATAAATGGTAACATTGGAGAGGCTTGAGAAATAAATTTGAACAAATTGTCCCATTCGATGAAAATTTGTAGCGATGCATGAATATTCATCGTTTCCATTATCTCCAGCACCTTCATTGATTATTCCACAAGGGTTTCTGCTCTATGGAAATGATTGACGAAATATTAAACTAATTTTTAATAATTAAATATTTTATAAACCTAGTAACAATAATATGGCAATTGCAGTAATTATAATGCTACGGGGTGAGTAGACTTACACCTAAAAAGCTATATCTTTATTTAGATTTGTACATAGCTCTTATTACCAAAACCTTCTTTTGGCATAGGTCTAATTGAATTCCAGTACATTCATTTTGTATTAATCTTTACGTCCACAAATGAATTCCCGTGCATTTATTTGTTTAGAAATCCATGTCTGTGTAGGATATTCATAAAATAGTTTATATAATTGATGGATGCATCTTATCGTGAAATAAAACTAATGATTTCCATATGGTGTTAAATGAGAAGTTATGAGCCATTTTTATGTTGTTGGATTATGTGTGTTAATTATGATAATTTTTATTGTTTAAAATATGTACAATGCAATATTAAATTAGA
Source organism: Pinus taeda (assembly GCA_000404065.3). Classification (NCBI taxonomy): domain Eukaryota; kingdom Viridiplantae; phylum Streptophyta; class Pinopsida; order Pinales; family Pinaceae; genus Pinus; species Pinus taeda. Next base: position 230,616 of record APFE031459145.1, on the reverse strand, counting down.
TATATAATGTATGTTTTATTCAATATACAAATAATGACTTTTGAATTCATTTAGTGATGTAATTTGTTCATAATGTCATGGGTTTTTAATTTTATAGTTGAAAAAAATTCAATTTTTTTTTGTATCTAACATGTTATGGTTAAAAACATGTTGACTTTATACTTAGGAAAGAAAAACGATATTCTACAAAAAACATTAATTTGTTTTTTCCTCATAAACAACTTTGTATGGCACACAAAAATTTGGTTTTGCTAGCATTTTTTAAAAAGTTTCAAAATTGACCCTAAAAAAAAAAAATCATTCAAGTATCATCACTTTTTCGTTTTGAAGCTATATTTTGCACGAAAATTTTGTAGTAAATTTCATAGTCACTGCCATTTTTAAAACATGTTCAATATTGACCCCTAAAAAATAAAATCATCGTTCCAGTACACACACTTTTCGTTTTTAGCATTGTTTTTGATGTTTTTTCGGGGTTTTTTGGCCAGAGTTCTCGTTTTGATTTTATAGTTCCCGTTTCAAAGTTTACATTGTTATGAGCAGTGGAAGAAAATGCTGTGTGCATATCTGGAATGTGGAGGATAGCAAGATGCCGACAGAGGAATGGTACAGTGGGACTGTGTGTGGAGATGCTACAGATAGGGAGATAGCATAAAAAAAAAATTGAGATTTTCTGTCAGAAAATAAAACTTTTGCTTGAGTGGTAGAGAAATTAAAACCTTTAAACCCTTCCTACTTCAGATTGCATAATGGAAACCTTGATTGCCTCATGGAAAACCCTAAAGAATTTTCAAAAAAATATGTACCTACAATGATAAAAGCAAAATGCCCAAAAACAAAATAGTAATGAAACCTTAAAACCCTATCTAAATAATTACAATATTCACAAACTGCAGGCTCTTAAATAGCCAGATTTATCATTATGCCACAGAAATATTTTCAGAATTTTAAACTTAATGTGAGGTGCTTCAGAAAACCCTTCATGCATTTGCAACAAAAATTCTAATGATGAGCCCGGGATTAAAACTAGCTGGGCTCTTTCAGAAAACACAATCTTGGGAGTTGGCTGGTTCAGTCGAAAACTTCCACTAACGCCAGGTAAGCTCAAAATTAAGGATATCCTGCACAACTTAAATCAACCATTAACATAGAGGGAGAAAACAACAATGGAATTCAGATCAAATAAAGATACATGTCATTATATTCAGAATTAAACTATCATTCAAACCCCAGAGATCAGACAAGATACTTGTGCCTAAATCAATCTTCATCAAGCTATCATCAATGGCTGAAAGTAAATTTATGCAGAAAACTAAAAAATCTTATAACATTTCCAGAAGAGTGACACCAGCAAAATTTCCAACCCCAAAGTCATTCTTTATTGCACAAAAAATGACTACAAGAGAGCTTTCTTTAGCACACGACTCTAAGATCGAATGATTTCAAATGCCCCTAACTCCCTATTTAAAGGAAAAATTCCCAACGGCTAGTTCAAGTGATCCATGTCAAACTAATCTTGACCATCGATGAGGATCAAAATCCCTTTTAACCTCATTCATCAAAATTTTAAGTGCATTTTAATATATTAAAAAATTAAAATCTTGCATTTATTTCTTCAAAATTTTGACTTATTATTATTTTATTATATTTATTTTATTTTTCAAAAATGTTATTTATATTTTTTAATTTATTTTTTAATTTTATTTTATTTTACTTTTTTAGCTATTTTTATTTTTTTTATTCTTTTAATCTTATTATTATATTTATTATTATTATTATTTATTGTTTTTATTATTTTATTTTATTTTTTATTTTTGGATCCTCGAACTTAGCCTTTGGATAATTCACCTAGGACCTGGGACTCAAGACTTATGAGGAGATTAAAGCATTTTCTAACCTTTTTTTACAATTTTACATCTCAAACAGGAAAATCCATTTGACATAGACCCTCATAGACCCCCTAGCTCTGGAACACAAATAATCTAACAGATCAAGCAATTTGTAATAACCTAACCAAATAATTAGGATTATTTCCAAATTACTTTTACATAGACTTGAAGCACACTAGGATTCCCCTAAGATTCTAATGGAAAAATCCATTCTGACTTTGGGGTTAGGCTGAAGGAAAACTATGTCGATCATGGATCAGTCAGACAAAAAACCTTCCAGAACATAGATTACCACTAGATAATTAGGTTTGCCTAGGAAATTTACATACATGGCATAGATCTGCTAAGATTATTTACAATTTACACATGCAGACTCGGTTTACAACATAATATGATCGGGCTAATGATGATAGTTGAATGACATGGACACATCAATCAAGTGCTATCCCTTTTGCGAAAAAGGGAGTGTAAGATGTTGACCACTACATGTCAACTACGTGTTCAAATTCCAGCTCTTGTATCGTGCTCTCCTGCAAGAGTAGAACTCTTCTGCTTAGTGCATCTATTACCTTGTTCGCTTGACGATTGATATGCTTCAATACGAATGTAAAACACTACAAGTAATCCACCCATTTTGCATGTTTGTGATTCAACTTATGTTGTTGCATAACATACTGTAATGTAGAATTATCATAAAACAAGACAAATTCATTACCCAATAGATAATGTCTCCAATGCTTCAAGGCTTGGACGATGACATAAAACTCCTTGTCATAAGATGTATACTTTTGCCTGCTTTCATTTAATTTTTTTCTGAAATAGGCTACTGGTTTTTCTTCCTGACTAAGTATGGCTCCAATGGATATACGAATAGCATCACAATGAACTTGAAAAAGTTTGTTGAAATCAGGAAACCTCAAAATTGGCCTCTCAGTGATCTTCTTCTTCAATACCTAGAAGCTCTTCTCTACAACTTCAATCCACTGAAAAGGTTGACTTTCCTTTTTGATTGTATGGAACATAGGTGTGTAGATTCCACTAAAATTCTTTATAAACTTGCGATAGAAACTTGCCAACCCATGAAAACTTCGAACTTCGAACAAACTCTTAGGGGATGGCCAGCTAAGTATAGCTGCAATTTTTTTTGGGTCCATTTTCTGCTCATTTTCTGCAATCACAGGACCCAAATAGACTAACTCCTTCTGAAAGAAAGTACATTTTTTCAAATGTATTAGCAACTTATTTTTCTACAACTTCTCTCGAGCATATCGAACATGTCAAAAATGTTCTTCTTTGGTCTTGCTGATAATCAATATATCGTTAAGATACACAAGCACAAATTTCCCAATGAACTCCAACATCTCATTCATCAGTCGCATGAAAGTAGTAGGGGCGTTACTAAACCCAAATGGCATCACTAGCCATTCATACAACCCTTCATTAGTTTTGAAAGTTGTTTTCCATTCATCCCCTTCTCTGATTCTAATCTGGTGGTATCTTCTCTTCAGATCTATCTTCGAAAAATATGTTGCCCCACTCAAGTAGTCAATCATGTCATCCATTCATGGCAATGGAAACCTATATCTGATTGTAATTTTGTTTATTTCTCATGAATCTATACACATCCACCACTCCCATCCTTTCTTGGGAGCTAGAACTTTAGGAACTGCACATGGACTTAAACTTTCCTGTATTGAGCCTTTGTCCAACAATTCCTGTACCTGCTTCTTGATCTCCTCGTTGTCTTCGGGACTCATCCGGTAAGCATATTTACTCGGTAAACTATCTCTAGGGATGAAATCTATGTGATGACTGATACTTCGCTTTGGTGGTAGTTTATCCGGTAAATCATCCACCACAATGTCGGTGAATTCCTGCAACATTTCCTGGACTTCTTCAGGTAATTCAGAAATTTCAATGTGCAACAACACTACTCTTGGTCTCCTTATAACAACATACTTTACCTCGTCATCTTCAATCTGTTTTAGAAATTATTTTCCACCCACCAACAACACTTTTGTCCCACTAGTCTCTGCTATTTCTTCTTCCTTGATGGGTACTAGCGTATGCTTGATCCCATGCTTTAAAAACTTGTAACAGTTTGTTTTCCCATCATGAACAAATTTTCATTCATACTACCATGGTCTACCTAACAAAATATGACACAGGTCCATGGGCATGACATCACAAATCACTTTGTCCCTATACTTGCCAATATGGAACTCAACCTCACACTGCTCATCAACTAGTAGTTGGTGGCCCTTCTGTAACCACGACACCTTATAGGGAGTTGGGTGCTTCAATCTTTTTAAAGTCAATTTCTCCACCATCTCTATTGCAACTAGATTATTAGTGCTTCCACTGTCTATAATTAACTTTCATCATTTCCCATGTGACCTGCACAGAGTCCGAAATAATGCCTTTCTTTGGGTTTGTTCAGTTGTCTCCTTTGCCAGTTTCAGCAGTACCTTGTTCAAGACTAAGGCCTCCCCTGTCTTCGGTACACTCTCTACCTCCTGAGGGGATGCCTTTGCTTCCTCTGTCTAAGCAACATATGCTCCTCTTTGACTAGCCTGTTCTCCTTCAGGTTACTAAAAGGACCCGTGCCCCCACTTGTGGCACTTGTAACACTGGTAGGCAGATCCTCTGCCCCAACTATTTCCCCTTCCTTTTTGGTATGGTCTTCCTCCCCTAGTGCTACCTTCCTTTTTTGTTGCCCCTGAGGTCTTAAGCTACCGCCCTCTTCACTATTGTTGGAAATTCTTCCTCTGCCAAAGGATTGTACTCTCTCTCTACCAATTCCTTGTCCTCTCCCAGCATTGTGCTTTGTTGCAATATTTTCTTCTGCCTTTAAGGCACTCTGGTATGCTTCCTCTATGGTTTTTGGAGAAGGAATACTTATCTCGTCCAATATCTCCAGCCTTAGGCCATTCATAAACCTTGTTGTCTTTTCTGGGGTGTATTCAGTATAACCAGCTCTCAAATTCACCCGATAGAATTATTCAATATATTCTTTCACCGTCATTCCTCTCTACTTTGAATTTTGAACTTGCCGATACAGAGAAATCTAGTAATCTTTGGGCAAAAACTTACCCTTCATCTTGGTGACCATTCTGGTCCACTTTTTAATGGGTAACTTATTCAATCTTCTCCTTTCTTCTTAGACACTATCCCACCATAAGGCCACATGTCCTCTCAGCTTAGTGCTGACGAATTTAACTCTCCTATCTTTGCTGACCTCCTCAAATGCGGAATATTTGTCTAACTCACTAATCTAGTCCAACAACATTTCTATGGACAAACTACCATCATATTTTGAAAGTTCAAGCTTTGGAATATTCCTAGTCAACAAAACTAACCTTAGCAATTTGATTTTGGGTCCTTCTTCATATGATCCATCAGTCATAACTACAGCTTCTTCATCACTGTCGTCCCCTACTTCTAGATCCCTTCTCCTTCCTGCCTTTACTGTAGCCAAACGGGCATTCAAGATCCTAATGTCTTCCCTCAATCGTTCCTCTACCACTCTTTGAATAACTCTGCTAAGACCTCTTCTTCCAGCTTCCATTTTGTAAAGAAAAATAGTTAAATGAACCTTCTCTAGTAACAAAATTGATGGGACAACCCCTTTATATCTACGGGTTAATATTTAATTGTTGACTGAATGATGCTAATGATGTGGTTGGTTGACCTTTATGGTATTTTACTATAGTTTAATTGTGATGAGGACATGTGCCCTAGCCTTGGGCCTCATTCCTTCCTGCTCTTACTATCCTCTGAAACCATAAACTGTTCATTCCATTGATTTTTCTCTATGCTGCTAGGAGGTCTGCGGTTTCATGAAATGAGGGTTTGCTTTGTTAGTTTGATAGTGTTTGATTTCACTGTGCCTGGGCGTGCAACTCTGCAAGGGTTTCCACTTGCGTATGCTCTTAGTGCTTCCAGTTTTGTGCTTGGTTTTGAGGCTCCGGGTCTAGAACCCTTGGTCTCAGTCTCTGTTATCATTTTCGCTTAGTTCTGGTTATGTTTCCAATTGCAGGCATTGGTTGTATATGATTGTCTTCAATTCACTTGCTTCGCAGTCTAATTGTTTGCTTGGTTTTTTTCTGACACAGGTTACGGTTGTGGAGTGGCTTGAATTCCGACTTTCACTTGGCGGTCATCCAAAAGGTGAGTTCTCTCTCTATGTTGCTCTTTTCTGCTTCATTTTTCCTCCGTCACTGAGAGTCTTTTCTCCTTGTGTGCAACGATCACCTCTGTGACTGTAACCTGAATTTTGTGGCTTCTCCTTTTGGTTTGCACGAGCTTGGCTCTCCCTTGGTGAGTTTCTTAATAACCCTTTCCTCTTCTTTTTGTTTTGTTTTTGTAACTGTGGTTTCGTTCTTTGGTTCTAATGGCCTGCTTGTTGACCAATGTAGGTGAGTGACGGGCTTCGTTTGTCATCCTCACACCTTGTCTCCTATGCCTGAACCAGGTAGGGTCACTCCTCGGTGTTTTTGATATTTGACTATTTGAGGTTTCACTATTCATAGGATTTTATGGGTCATTAGTTGAGTTTTGGCTTCAGCCTTGCTGCACTCTGGCCTCATTGTGCCTGTAGCTTTACTGTATATTTCTATGGCTCTGCTATTGTAACCATGGATGTATTGATATGGTCCTGTGATGACCTTGCAGTGGTTTATAGTTTTGTCAACTCTGTTTTATTTGCTGGTCTTTGAACAATGAACTATGGAGGCTCGGTTTTGATATATAATATTATATATATATATATATTAATATAATATATATGTATATATGTATATATACACTAGTTTCGATTGTTAAAAATTTGCAAGGAAAATGGTTATGCGTTTGTTTCTATACCTGTAGCTTGTTTTCCTGGTATTCCTTCGACTGTGGCTCTCTCGTTTTTCCTATAGGCTTGCTCTATTACAATGCTAACTTTTCTGGGTGCTCTCCTCACTTCGGTGCTTACTATTCATTGTCTGTCATCATTGTGCTTATAAAAAAGAAAATGAATTTAATTGTATTTTGAAGAAAATATGTTAAAGCTATAATATGAATGGATTCAGATGTGTTTGTTCTTCAGAATGATTCTGTGCATTTTCTTCATTTAGTTCTATGATGGTCAAAAATATTACAATAGTTGTTTCCTCTTTTCGTTTTGTAGAGAAAACTAGACAGTTAGCAAACCGCCACTAGTTACATTAAGTGGTTTATGAATAAATGTCTTTTCTTGTTTTGTAAACGAAAAGAAAATTTTAAATAAAACAAAAAAAGTAAAAATAACACGTAAACAAAAACATTAATAGTGGCTGAGACAACCATTCCTAGAAATGTAAATGAAAATGGAAACTAACAAAAATCAAATTGTTATAAGAGACAAACTCCCAACCATGACCTCCCTGAGCTGGATGCTCCTGCATCAGTAGGGCATCGATCTACAAGCCCTAATTGAAGAGTGGAAATACAAAGATTGAGTATATATACCAAAGGAGAACATTCAACTAATCGAAAGAGCCTTGTTACGCAGTAATTTGTCACCGTTGGTCACCGTCCTTGTTACCCCCCCACTGTCACACATTGGAGGACACATTTACGGACCTGTGGCCAGTGACATAACTTGAAAACACTTGCATTGAGGTCTCCTGAGTATGAAGTTCAATAACCCTGAAGACACCCTTTGAAGATTAACCTCTGAAGATGCCTTTTTTCCATTAGCGCGGGTCCACAGTGTCTAACCCGCGCCAATGGCTCAGTTCCTACAAAGAGGGCGCGCCCGTAGACGCTCTGTCCCAGAACAAAGCCCGCGCCACACAATTTGGGCATGATTTTTGGCCAGCGCATATTGGAATGCTTTTTCCTCCGTGACTCACCCAGTTCCCTGAAGGAAAAATCCAGTAAAAGCAGCCGGGCGTCGGCTTTTCTATCCAAGGAAACCCAACTCAATGGTTATTTTGGGACATTGCCAAAAACTCAGAAGGTGTCCACATACGATGCACATCTCCTCTCCCCCCATCTATAAATGCCTGTCTCCCCATATTGAACAGGCTAGTT
>APFE031459145.1:123057-204036 GCA_000404065.3 Pinus taeda | reverse complement strand
TGTGTAAACATGAAACCGAATCCAAGCAGAGTTCTCTACGGTTCAAGCTTGTGTAAAAATGAACCCATGCCCGAGTCACCTTTAAGCTCTTTTCTGACTCGTAAAATATGAAAAGCTTGCTGAGTATTTTCTCCTTTTTGACTCGTTAAAGCGAATAAAAATGATGGTCCGCTTTCAGCTCTTTTCCTGACCTTTTAAAGCGGAAAAGATTGCCGAGTTGTCCCTCTTGACTCGTTAAACAGTTACCAAGAGGCAGTCATTTTTAAGTTCTTTTATCGACTGTTTAAACACTAAAAGATTACCGGGTTTTTGTCGTTTCAAACTCGTTAATGGTTGCGAAACGATGTGATTTTGATCCCTTTTTTACTTTTTCAGATCAGAGTCACTACTCATGAAAAGTACTCCTCGGTCGTAATGATAGGGCGGTTCTTTCAGGTATCATTTTACACTTTTTCGGACCCGAGAGACACAACTTTACGAAAAAGGACCTCTGGAGTTTTCTTTTCCGTGTCTTTTTCAAACTCTCTAAACATGAAAAAGACTTCGAGTTCTACCTATGTCGGACTCGTTAAACCCTGACGACATTGGACTCATCATCATGATGAGACTTGAGCTTCTCCTCCCTAGGGCTCGTTAAATCCTACTAGGTTGGATTCGACCGAAGGTCGAACTTATACTGCAAGCATATGCTATCCCCATCAAGCTTGTTAAAAAATAATCGGGGTACTCGCCAGAAATGGCGGGGGAAAAAAAAATTTGGAACCATAATCATAAGTCGCGTCGGCAGTATGTCGCTCTTGAACATGGCACTCCTCTGCTTTCGCGTCAGGGTGGGGATATCTGATTTGGCCTTTCACTTGCCTCCGTGGGTTTGGGTGATCCTATTTGACCTCTCATCTGCTCACTACCTCGTCATCGTGACCTCTGATCTAGTGATGTCAAATACTGCCAACTTCACTGTCGTGCCGTCAATATGTTCAAGAGAAGTTGACCTCTGCAGAAGAAAACCGCCTCCGCTTGATAGTTCATAAATCTCATTTCACAACATTGTATCTTCCCGTCTCGCGTTAATGATGTGGGAAACATTATGGCCCACCTTCGACAAAGACCACTTCCTGTCAACTTCAGCTCATTATCCAGGAAAGTGGCCTAGAGACTTCCTTCCGGTACCTTGGAGCTTGCATGCCTTAATGGCAGGTTCTTCGTATTCGACGCGAGGTTTTCATTATTGGCCTCCGAACGGATAATTCTACGGGTGTTCGACGTCGGCTCCTACATTCACACGCCATAGACTGTACCTATAGTACCTTGAGGGCCATTGTCATTATTGGTGGTACCTCTCGCGTCCGTTAACAGTTCTCATTATTGACTGGTAATCAGACGATGTCCAAGCATGTTCGACTTCAGCTTACATGTTCACCTGCTTGGACTTGTACTTGTGTTCGGGTCGAGATGGAGCGCAAGACCCTGGATTGTGTCTGTTGTAATCCAGTCGTGATTTTGATACATGGCTCTTTCACTGGATGGCTGCGACCATACCAGAGTCTATTCATCGATCCCAACTAGATGGCTGCGTCCATACTACGGATCCTGATTATTATGTACTCTGTCAATGGATGGCTGCGCCCATACCGCATACATCATGTATTTGAACTATCATACTGTATCTCTCCATGCAGATTCTCGACGGCAGTTCGATATGATCTTGTAAAGCACTTCACCTCTCTCTCTTTCTCGAGGCTCATGCTTTAGGGGGCATCTGTTACGCAGTAATTTGTCACCGTTGGTCACCGTCCTTGTTACGCCACCACTGTCACACATTGGAGGACACATTTACGGACCTATGGCCAGTGACATAACTTGAAAATACTTGCATTGAGGTCTCTTGAGTATGAAGTTCAATAACCCTGAAGACACCCTTCGAAGATTAACCTTGGAAGATGCCCTTTTTCCATTAGCGTGGGTCCACAGTGTCTGACCCGCGCCAATGGCTCAGTTCCTACAAAGAGGGCGCGCCCATAGACGCTTTGTCCCAGAACAATGCCCGCGCCACACAGTTTGGGCATGATTTTTGGCCAGCGCATATTGGAATGCTTTTTCCTCCGTGACTCACCCAGTTCCCTGAAGGAAAAATCCAGTAAAAGTAGCCGGGCGTCGGCTTTTCTATCCAAGGCAACCCAACTCAATGGTTATTTTGGGACATTGCCAAAAACTCAGAAGGTGTCCACATACGACGCACATCTCCTCTCCCCCCATCTATAAATGCCTGTCTCCCCATATTGAACAGGCGGGTTCTTGAGTGCTAGTTTTTGGAGAAGAAGTGCTAGAGTTTTTGAGAGAGATAGTATTGAGCTAAGAGCTGAAAGAGAGGTTATGCTGCCAGATTGTGGAGAGAGAAAGTGACTTTGCAAGACATGTCAGACTGACTGCTGACCCAGCTAGAGGAGATTTGCAGTGTCAAGCCTTAAGTGGTTGTAATTCTTCTCTCTTTTCTATTAAATGATAAGCGACTGTTATTATGGTTCCATTCATGTGTTCTACTGGTAACATTTGAATTATATCCTGCTTGACTGATATATAGCTGTACGATTTCAGATTTTATGCTTGTCTGTGGGTTGTTCTTCATTTGTGCAGGTGTCCATGCGTGAAGCGCAAGGATAGCGACCGGCCAGAGCTAGAGGATAGGAGCGACACTCCTCCCATAGCAAACAACGTTGGATCCCAGGTTGGTCTCCTTGATCGACTTCTAAATTGTATAGCTAGGAACTTGCATGCAACGTGTTTGATTGTTGCTAGACCCCTGTGGGGCTAGTGGGATCCACCTCTGTCCGCAGAGGGGATTTACCTCCGCAACAAGCCTATTTCAAGCAAAAAGAGTTGACTCTTCGCCAAACTCAGAACACAAATAACCACAACCAAATCGACCAAAGGACATCCCTACAAAATAAAGGTCAATAAAATACTTATATGAAACACGCTTTACATTTTAGTATTTCTTTTTTAATATTATCTAGTCTATTTTTTATTTTATAAGTAATACTCTATTTAATTTTTTGATTATCAGTCTCTCAAGTAGAGAATAATACCAACAATCAGATTTTTTTTTGTATTTATACTACTAATTTATTTTCCAAAATGACACACTAAAACACACAACAATATATATTAACACTTTTAATTATAATATAGTTTTACTAAATATATATATAAGAAAAAATAATATTATTAAAATTTTAATTAAAAAAAACCATTCATATAACATTTTTATAACAAAAATAAAAAAAAAACACATGAGGTAAAATTTGAAAGATATTCTAAGAAATATATGCCCTTGCTTATATATTAGTTTCTTTTGAAGAAGGTTGTACATCCCAATACATACATTCACTCTACATTATTGTTAATAATTTTTTTAATAAAAATGTGTTGATAACTTGCTTGACAAATTAAGATAATATTATTTTGCTTTCACCAATTAAATTATTGTTTATTAAGAATGATCTGCAATATGAATTCTCAAAGATAATGCAATAGAAAATAGACATTTAAATTAGATGTATATACATTTTCAATTTATATATATTTAACACCCACCCACATTAAAAGAAGTTTAGAATTTCAATTACACTAGATTGGCTTATGCATATTGGGTTATAAAATGTACCCAAATGAAATGAGCATAGGAAATGTTTTAAAAAAATTTAATGAGTGAATTATTTGGGTAGAATCTCTTTTTTGATAGATAAAGTTTTAGGGATGAGACCAGTGGAATATTGAGAATGTTGGGAATTTGTTTGGTTCCATGTTAATTGGTGTGTAGTCTAAATATTCCTTTGTAAATTAGATTAATTATTGAGAAAAATTATTGGAACTTTATCCATTATTGTGGGGTCACATATATTTGATAAAAATGATAGAAATTTTATTCTTTAATGTAGAGATACATTTGTTGATAAAAATTATAAACATTCTCCACATTCATTGATAGAGATTATAGAAATTCTATTAATATGGAAACCGAATCTATTTATAAAAATGCTACTTTATTTTGAGACAAATCTGTTAAACTACTTGCAATTGTTGAACTCAACACCCACATTTTTTATATATAAGTATTTTTTAACATAAAATAAGTTTAAGTCAACTATATATATAAAATTTATTTTATTTTTATATATTTAAACATATTAATTATAATGTAATGGTTTTGTTAATTTTATAATAAAAGCTATTTTTAAAAATTATTTATAGCATTTAAATTAAGGATGTTAATAATAAAATAATTCAAAATTCAAAATTTATTTATATTTATTTATGTATTCAATAAAATAATTAAGCTATATTTATTTTTGAATAGGGTTTTAACAATTTTAATTTAAAACTCCATTCACTATTTTAAGTGTATGAAAGGGCACGCATAAGAAAATATGCTTAAAATATGGTAGAGTACGAGATTTTTAAACTGATAGTTGCTCATCATGAGTGGTTGTAGAAACATGTACTCCAAGGATTGCATGGTAAACACAAGCAAGGAAGACCAATCAAAGAAGATGAACAAAGTAAGTATAAGAACAACCAAGAACATGCCTGGAACTTGATGATCAAAGCACCATGAAGACTCCAAGATTGAAGACCCTTTGGAGGGTGGAAACACTAGGAGGAGATGATGACAAAGATCGGCCACAATGAAAACCATGTCAACACTATATCAAGTCCATGTGATCATTCAATATCAGTCCCAATCATCTAAGATAGTGACATGTCAAGTTTCATCATATGATGACGTGGAAGATAAAATGTATCATTGTAATCATTGTATAAGACAAACAAGTAAAATCCCAAGCATCATAAGTGATCTCAAGAGTCACATAAGTCAAAAGGACATGTAATACCAAAAGTCACATGTAATTCCAAAATTCATTTGGAACTTCAAAAGATGTAGAAGTCCAAAGGTCACTAGAAGTTAGAAAGTCAAGATTCATGAGGATATGGAAGGTCACTCCTGAAGTTATAAATAGGTCCTCATTTCTCATGTAAAGGATTTTTAGCCTTGGCTTCTCCCATAAGGCATAAGAGAGATAAGTTAGTACTTTTGGGGAGGAAGTATTGGCTCCAATTGCTCTATTATTGGAGCAAGTTATGTTCATTGTATTCATGCATCTTGGGAGTTTTACTTAATATTTGAAGCATGATGGCCAACACATTTTCATACATCGATTATGAATGTTTGTAAGAATATTCTATGAATGTTTATGGTTCAGGTTTCCTTTCACCAATACTAAGGTAGTTGAACTATTTCAATTATTTAGTGCTTATCTTATGAGAATGTGTTGTAATGGTTATAATGATTGTCACATCTCTATGGACTATTCCGATGGATGTTAGACGAAACACTCTTGTTTTCGTGCGTATTTATTAGGATGGTAATATTACCTCTCTCTTAGAGTCTCACCATCTTTCCCCTATCCAATAGAAGAACCTTGATGCACCTACAACTGAACATTCACTCGACACACTAGCTTGCGTTTCAAAGACACATATGCGATTCTCTCTCCTGTTAACAACTAAAAATAAGGCATATCTTTAAATAGACAACAACTGGGCCGTATTCCAGATAGGGCTCCTATCCCAAATGGTGTGAGGCCTAACTGGGATTGCATATCACGGAGACCCCATTGAAAACCGATATGTCCAACACTATCAACAGGGTGGAATAATTTAATATCTCTTAATTAAAATGCCTTACAACAATGAATGTACATGAATTGAAAAAAACATAGTTTTTGCTTCATTCCTATAAAACCATCTACAAATTAATAAAAATATTATCTCATGTCTAGTTAATTATTAGAAATAAACTACCAAATCAATTATTTTTATTACTATATTTTTTAATATAATAAAATATAAATTTCCAAATTAACTTTGTTAATTCTTATTACATTTTTAGCCATTCTTATTACATTTTTAACAACTTTCATTACAAAGTTTGCAAGTTAGATCATATATATCAAATATCAAATAACAAAGTGATTTGCAACATTCAAAGTGTTCTCTCGAGCATATAACTTCCGCCAATTTGTTAAAAAATCAATATTTTATGTGGTATTTAGAAATGTTGTCACAACTTTTTTTTTAATAGGTTTCACCTTATAATGATTGAAATATGTTCTTGAATTGCTCATTTTCTTTGTATTCATTGAATATATAGTAATTGTTAACATATAATTATATTGTATTATTAGATATATTTTATTTTCACACATGGAGTAATGAAATAGGTTTGATGTTAGAATTTTTAATTAAAGGAGTCATTAATTATTATAAACAAACTACTAAATCAAGTATTTTTATTACTTATATTTTTTAATATAATAAAATATAATCCAATTAACTTGGTTACTTCTTATTTCATTTTTAGCCATTCTCATTACATTTTTAGAAACTCTCATTATAAGGTTTGCAAGTTTGAATGTTAGATCATATATATCAAATAACAAATTAATTTAAAACATTTAGGGTGTTCTCCCTAAGGAGTATAAAACATCCACCAATTTGTTAAAAACTCAATATTTTATGTGGTATTTAATATTGTTGTCACAATTTTTTTCATGGGTTTCACCTTATAATGGTTGAAATATATTCCTGAATAGCTCATTTTCTTTGTATTCATTGAATATATATATATGTTAACCTATAATTATATTACTATTAGATATATTTTGTTTTCACTTAGGAAATAAGTGAAAAAAGTTTCATTATTAGTTATTACAGTTTTTGGCATGAAAAAAGTTTGATTATTATTTATTAGAATTTTTAGTTAAAATAGAACCTAACAATTTATAATTTAAACATGTGATTTCAACCAATCCATTCTAAATTTTCAAATTTTGAACCGATTCAAGTTTACAACCTCATAACCGTGAAAATTTATTTTATAAAAAACATAAAATGATAGCCTATGGACGGATTAATTATTTTACATCTTTGACATTTAGACAACATAATCTCTTACATTTATATCACTCTACACGGTTTCGAAAAATTATGCAACTCTAAGGTTGGTGTTGGAAGAAATTGCAAATGATTTAATTCATGGTGTGACCCATTTGTAAACTATTCCATTCCTGAAAATGACTTTGAGCGGATCAACTTTTGTATGACAGAAGCTAATTTTGTTGAAACAGAAGCGGAATAACAGTCCAATCATTTTCCAGGAAATATAGCCACAATAGACGAGATTTTCATGGATGCCGGCGATCTTGACCAAAATGACATACGTCCACTCACCAAAAGGTTCCATGAAGGGATTTAAAAAAAGAAAAGAGTTGTATATCAATTTAAATAGAAGTGATGGATAATTATAGTCAATACTAATTAACCATTTTTGGTTATAGTTTAGTTTTTATTAGTAGTAGTTAATTATGATCAATGGTCATTAAGTATTGCTTAATCATATTTAAACATAATCAATTATGGTTTACTAATCTTACTTAGACATGTCAGTTGTTAATTAGCACAATCATATTAATAAAGTGGGTGAGTATACTCATTAGTGTCATTTTCTACTTTCCATATGACAATTTACATATGGAAAATGACATTTGTAAAAGTATATCAACCATTTTATTAATGTGGTTGTGCTAGTTGATACTTGTACAAAAAAATATTATGAATGAATAAATTTAAAATTAAAGTACTATATTTGAAAAAGCATATAATTTTTTTTTATCATTTTATATTTTTTTTGTTAACATATATTTAACCTTATTAATTTTACAAAAAAGTTGACTTTGTGAGTGACATTGATACTATTAAGTATAACTTCTATATATTAAGATCAAAAGTAATAGGATAAAAGTTAACATATGAATTTGGATATATTACTATCACAACCATATAAATTAAATGGATAACACTTACTTCATGATCCATCTCACGTTGTTAAAAAAAAAAAAAATCATAAACCCTAACTAAATTATAACTTTATTATTATTATTATTATTATTATTATTATTATTAAATGAATTAATATGTAAGTTAAAAAACATAGAACAAGATTATTTATCATGGAGATTTACTTCCACTTTAAGATGGTTATTTTTAATTTGTAAATAAAATTTGTTACAATATCATGGGTTATCAATACCACATGCCTAAAAAACCATAAATCGCCCCACATGACACTTGTGCATATGACATTTTGTTTTAATTAATCAATTTAATTAAAGAGTGAAAAAAACATAACTACTTTGAAGATAAATTTCAAAAATTAATTCATGTATACTACTATAAATATTCATGAATATTCTATGGAGATTAAATCTCTACCATTCACACCCGATGATTATTAATAATGAAATTAAAATCCTGAAATCCTCATTCTAAAATAAACATGCATATAAGTGTAATTAATGCTTATACAGTATGAAGTGTGAAGTGTGTATTATAAATTCAAATATTTTTTCAAAAAATATTTTTAAGTTAATTAAAATTTTAATATCATAGGAAAAACATTTACAAACAATAATGATAATGATTTCTCTCTCACAACACACACAGATATTTATGATTATGATCTTCGCACATATATATATATATATATATATATATATATATATATATATATAATATAATGATTTCTCTCTCACACACACAAATATTTATGATTATGATCTTGCACATATATATATCTATCTATCTATCTATCTATATATATATATATATATATATATATATATATATATATATATATATATATATATATAAAGATTATGTAGTTAACTTTTTAGAATGTTTTTGAATAAAAAATAATATAAAAAACTTGTAATCTTTTATTATAAATTGCTGATTTATATTGATTAATATTGTGTGCATGTACACTCCACTAATCCATATAACATTACCACAACACCTTATTACATAAAGTGGCTTCAATTCTTTTTGTTTGTGAGCCTTTCTCAAGCAAATTCCTTGTGCCAATAACAAGCATTGTCAACATACATAAACACAAACAAGATTAAAGTGAACTTTTATATCGACATAACTATTATTTTTTTCAAATACAAGAATCTTGTCAAAATATTTCTTGCTAAATTAGAAACAAATAATAAAATTATATAAAGGCATACAAGATTAAAGTGAACTTTTACGTCATCATAATTTTTTTTTTTAAATACAAGGATCTTGTCAAAATATTTCTTGCCAAATTAGAAAGAAGAATAAAATCGAGCTCACTAAATAAAATTAAAATTGAGAAATGAAAATTGAAATAAAAAGGAATATATGAAAAATTATCAGCAAAAACATATATTATTTGGATATAAAAGTTGAGGATAACATAGATACCTATTTGATGAGAAATTTTTAGAATTCTTGATTTTTGAAATGAAATATCATATTTATTGGTTGTTTTTGCCTTTATGTTTGTTTAACAAGTGGTACTCTAAAATCATCAATTTTTCAAGGTATTCTTTTGACATTTCGAATTTTCTTAGTCATAATATATCAACAATATTTTTTTCAAATGTTGTTTTTCCAAAATTTCACAGGTTTTGAAAATATTTGTTGTTTAATGATGTATTTTCTTATTTTCAAGGTGACCTGTTTTAGAATGTAAAGCTTCTAAATTATCCACATTCATAGCCATAGTCTTGACATTTCAAATCCATATCAAGCTTCATCATTAAGAGATTTAAAGAATAAGATAATGGATTTGATAAATAAATAAGGAAAATTTATCATTGGGATAGAAGATACTTACATTTACTATGTAAACCAAGAAATTGTAAAATACTAAAAAGAGTTGTATTGTTAATAATAAAATGACAATATTAAAATTATGATTAAAACTAAAGTTATGATACTTTAGTAAATATAATTAAAAAATTTGATGCAGGAGCATCCAACTAAGGGCACCATGACCAGGTGTTGGTCTCAACTAAGGAGGAGATGTTCATTAGTATTTAAATTTCAATTGTGTTTGTTAATTAAAAAAAATCTTAGGAACTTGTCTTATGTCATTGTAAGTTAATAGGTACTTACGGTCAACACAATTAGGTTGTTTGGTCTTTTATTTTTAGTTAATATTTACAGTTATCTACTTTTGAAAAAAAAACAACATAACATAAAGGAATATATTATCTCTATATTCTACAAAACAAGAGAATTAAAACAACAAGATAAGTTATCAACTGCATAACTGAAGAAGCAACTGCCAACAGTTTGCTCAACTATATTGTAACATTATAAAATAGATGTACACAATGTGGAAAAGGGTCTGACATTTTTTCAGCATAGAAGAATAATACAAAGAGAGAAATATTTCTTTTCATCCCTAAATCCATCTGTCTAGTTATTGTTTTCATCTAATTCTTATCATAAGTAATGTAAAGACAGTTGAACGATCTGTCAGAAATCATTCCAGATAAAACAAAGACAAACTTTCCATAATAAAACGACAAGCAGAAGCACAACTACGAAAATGAATATAGCCAGCAGCATCGAAGACAGAGCATGTGGTTGCTTTCTTATTGACAAGCTACAGAGGTACTAGTGTACGCTACTAAAAGCCTCTTATCAAAAAATACAACTATGGAAAAGAATTCGACCAAGAGATAACCTTGTGCATATTAAAACAAAATTCTTTATATTGGTTTTTAAAAGTGATTATAGTAGCAAAAAAAATTGCATTTCGACTACACAATTACAAGTCCAAAAGTCCAACGGCCCTAACGGCGAGAAAACCCTCCTTTGGGAGCAGAGCAGCGAGAACAGGGTTAGGGTTATAACCTTGAAAATTCATTACAGTTCACTGAAGAATCAACAACAGTCAACCAACCGAACTGAAGGCATAAATTGCCATCAACCAAACGACATTACAACAAAAATCCAAGTCGAACACAAGAGAAAGAAACCAAAGAAATCCTCGACCAAACATTTACATCAAGGAAAGACCCTACTGGTTCCATTCGAAGGAAGGACTGAGGGATATGTTAGCCAAAGACCTAGCGACTTGCATAGGTAACACAACAGAGTATTAGCACCATTAACTAGAAGCAAATGAAAGAGACAATGGAAAGTTGACAGCAAGAGAGGAGAACGCAGGAAGCACTTACCCATTCAACAGCCAATGTTGGATGAGGAAACTCATATTAGACCACAGCCATTGCAAAACAAGACCCTGCTTGCAAGGAGCAATGCCTGTTAGTGCATAAAAAAATTGAGGATGCAACATTCATCACAGAATGAATTCTTACATTGCCGGAGTTGAGAGAACGCCTGAGGAAAGGATCTTGTTGAGGCCACGACCTGAGTTCATAAGCATGTAGACAAATCAACCAAAAAGACAACCATACAAGCAGCCGAAGGAACCATAAGCAAGCTCAGAAGAACATGTGAGAAACAAATGTGAAACAGTGAGCACTGAGCCACCAAAAGATTAGAGAAGCCCTCACAACAGTTCAACAATCGAGTAACAGAGCCAGCTCACAAGAGCGTGAACCAAAACAAAAACACTGAGTAAATCTACCAAAGCTACCACTTACCAACAAAGAAGCCATAGTTAGTGCAGACAGAGCATCGTTTCAAAAATAGTGACAATCACCCACAAAATAGTAGAGCTCTCAACCCCAACAGAGAAAAATTAAAATGACCGGGAACAACGAACAATATAGGGTTTATCCAATTGCGAGAAGGAAACCTGAGGCCATGAAAACTTTCCTCTGGACGTACAGAACCATTAATACAGAAAATCATTGCAAATTCAAAATATCGGTGCTAAACTCTGTTTTACAAACTAATCATATGCCCATTAATTAAATCATTGTTAATAAATAATTATTGGAGTGATTAAGTCACAAGACATGGGTTGGTCCCATCATAGTGGTATTAGTTCAGGATTTAGAATTTGCTTGAGAAATGGAAGTAGGAAGACGAGGTCGTGGAAGAGGTGCTCAGAGAGCAGCAAAGGAAGGATTGCAAAAGGAAATCGGGATCCTTGCTACCCACTTGGAGGCAGTTGAAGAAGGAAGGATAAGGGATCCAAAGGTAGGAGATGATAGTGAAGAAGAAGCTATAGTGACAACAGATGGATCGGATGAAGAAGGGTTGAAAATGAGATTGTTGAGGTCAGTCCTGTTGGCGAGTAGTAAGCCTAAACCAGAAATTCCAAATTATGACGACAACTTGTCCATATAAGTTCTATTGGACCGGATTAACGAACTGGATAAATATTTTGAGTGTGAAGAGGTCAGTGAAGACCGGAAAGTTAAGTTCACTGGAACAAAGCTGAAGGGACATGTAGCCCCATGGGGGGACAATGTCCAAACAAAGAGACGGAGGTTGAAAAAGTTTCCAATAAAGAAATCGTCAAGGATGGTGGCGAAGTTGAAAGGCGGATTTCTACCCAAGGATTACCAGATGGCATTGCATCAGCAAGTGCAAAATTTGAAACAGAAAGGGATGACAATGAGGAAGTATATTGAAGAGTTCTATCGGGTAAATTTGAGAGTTGGTTATCCAAAGGACACCCTGGAGAAAACAACAAGGTATGTAAACCATTTAAAATTGGAAATGTTAGATGAAATCAGCATTCTTTCCTCGAAAAGTATAGAAGAGGCATACTAGAGTGCCATGAAGGTAGAAGAGAAGATCACTAGAAAGCAAAATGCTAGGAGAGGATGGGCGAGGTAGAGGAGCTAACTATCAGTGCTACAGGTGTCACAAGTGGGGGCACAAATCTTTTGAGTGTCCTGAAGTGAAATAAGTTGGACATAGAGGTGTGTATGTCACACAACCAGAGGAAGCAGAGGCACCCCTTCAAGAAGCAGAAAATGTGCTGGAAATAGGGGAAGCCTTAGTTTTAAACAAAGTGTTGCTGAAACTAGCCAAAGAAACATCTGAACAAACTCAAAGGAAAGCATTGTTCTGGATAGTTTGTAAGTCACACGGAAAATGCTACAAGCTGATTATCGACAATGGAAGCATCGATAACTCGGTTTCCATGGAAATGGTAGAGAAGTTGGGTTGAAGCGGTTGAAGCATCCCACTCCTTACAGGGTATCATGGCTACAGAAAGGCCATCAACTGTTGGTAGATGAACAATGCGAAGTTGAGTTCCACATTGGCAGATAGAAGGATAAGGTTATTTATGATATAATTCCAATTGATGTATGTCATATACTGTTAGGAAGGCCATAGCAGTATGACAGGAAGGTAGTACATGATGGGAATACAAACTACTATAAGTTTGTCAAAGATGGGATCAAGCACACTCTACCATCAAGGAGGATGAGACGACATAAACAAGCGGGACGAGAGTGTTACTAATGGGTGGAAAATAATTTTTCAAGCAGATTGAAGACAATGAATAAAGCCATGCTATTGTAAGAAGAGCCAAGACGACGGTGTTACACACAAAGGTGTCAGATTTGCCTGCGGAAATTCAACAGATGCTGCAGGAATTCAACAACATAGTAGTGGATGACTTACCAGAAAAATTACCTCCCAAGAGAAGTATAAGTCATCATATTGACTTTATACCCAGAGCAAGTCTACCAAATAAGGTAGCGTATTGGATGAGCCCCAAAGAAAATGAGGAGATCAGAAAAGAGATGTAGGAATTGTTAGATAAAGGGCTGATAAGGGAGAGTTCGAGCCCCTGTGCAATTCCAACAGTTCTTGCTCCCAAGAAAGGAGGAGAATGGCGAATGTGCACAGATTCGAGGGCCATCAAAAAAATTACCATCAGGTATAGATTTCCACTACCACGGATGGATGACATGATGGACTGCCTGAGTGGGGCAGCATACTTCTCAAAATTTATTTAAAGAGTGGGTATCATCAGATTCGAATAAGGGAAGGGGATGAGTGGAAGACAGCCTTCAAAACCAATGAAGGACTGTATGAGTGGTTGGTAATGCCATTTGGACTGAGTAATGCACCCAATACCTTTATGCAACTGATGAATCAAATGATTAAAGAATTCATTCGAAAGTTTGTAATAGTGTACACAGATGATATATTAATTTTTAGAAAGACAAGGGAGGAACACTTTCGACATGTTCGAAGTGTGCTCGAAAAATTGTAGCAGAATAAGCTACTGATAAATCTAAAAAAATGTACTTTTTTTGCAAAAATAATTGGTTTATATGGGTTTCGTGATTGCAGAAAATGAGTTGAAGATGGACCCAGAGAAAATTGCAGCAATTATCAACTGGCCATCCCCAAAAAGTATGTTTGAGGTACGTAGTTTTCATGGGCTCGCAAGTTTTTACCGTAAATTTATAAGAAATTTCAATGAAATCTACGCACCTATGTTGGACACTATAAAGAAGACAAGTTAGACTTTTTATTGGACCGAGGAAGCAAGAGGAGTTTTCAGCTACTGAAGAAGAAGATCACAAAAAGACCGATCTTGAGATTGCCATATTTTAAAAAGATTTTTTCAGGTTCGTTGTGATGCAAGCAGTATGACCATTAGAGTTGTACTTAGCCAAGAAGACAAACCTATTGCATTTTTTAGCAAGAAGTTGAATGAGAGTAGGCAAAAGTATTCATCCTACGACAAAGAATTCTATGCTATCATCCAAGCACTGAAGCATTGGAGACACTATTTGCTGGGGAATGAGTTTGTTTTATTCTCAGATAATTTTGCATCGAAATATGTGATGCAATAGAATAAGATAAATCAAAAGCATGCAAAGTGGGTAGAATATTTTCAGAGTTTCTCCTTTGTGTTGAAACACATTAGCGGGCAGGCCAACAAGGCAACAAATGCAATTGAGTAGTAGAGCCTTACTCCCGCAGGAGAGTACGATACAAGTACTGGGCTTTGAGCATTTGAAAGACTTGTATCAGATTGACACATACTTCAAAGAGGCTTATGAAGCTTGTCAAAATCCTTTGCTGAGAAACAATAGTCCATGGTTAGACTATAATTTGCAAGAGAAGTTATTGTTTAGAGGGCAACAATTATGCATTCTCGATTGTTCAATGAGAGAGAATATCATTGAAGAGAAGCACAGTGGAGGTCTAGCCGGACATTTCGGCATAGACAAAACATTAGAGCAGCTTGGCCATTTTTATTATTGGCTGAAAATGCGAAGGGATATGTAGAGATTTGTGACAAGATATAAAATGTGTTAGTTGGATAAAGGACACAGTCAAAATATGGGGCTATACATGCCATTGCCCATTCCAAATAGACCATGGGACTCAGTCAGCTTGGACTTCGTCTTGGGTCTACCAAGGACATAGCGGGGTTATGATTCAATGATGGTAGTAGTAGACTGGTTTTCAAAGATGGCACATTTCATCCCTTGCAGAGAAACCAGTGATGCCACTCACGTGGCCCACTTGTTCTTTACAAAGATCGTTAGGCTACACGATCTACCTAATTCCATTCTCTCTGATAGGGACGTGAAGTTTATAGGGAACTTCTGGTGCACCTTGTGGAAGAAGATGGACACATAGTTAAGTTTTAGGTCTGCTTATCACTCGCATTTTGACAGGCAAACAATGGTGGTAAACAAGAGTTTATGGAACCTGTTATGAAGCTTGATCAGTGAAAATTCAAGAATGTGGGATCGAGTACTTGCCCAGGCGGAGTTCGCTTATAATGACTCGCCCAATCGTAGCACGTGTTACAGTCCTTTTCAGATCTTATATGGCATGCATCCTCACACAGTGCATGAGTTATGAGATCTAGGACAATAGGAAAGATGGAGTGTTGATGGGGAAGAATTTGCTAAAGCGATGAATGATTTACACGAGCAGGTGAAAATAAAGTTGTAGGGCATCAGTCAAAAATATAAGCAATGAGCAGATTTGAAACGGAGAGAGGTATAGTTTAATGTGGGGAATGAAGTCGTCACACATCTACGCAAGGAACATTTTCTAGAGGTGCATACAGCAAGATGAACTACAAAAATATAGGCCCCTCTAAGGAATGTTTTTTCAAAATCGCCCCGCCACTCGGTAATTCTCAGAATCGGCCCATCTTCTACGAATTTCCCCAAACAATGCTTAAAAACAAATATACATTAGACCTCTGGATTCACGTACATTGATTCTATACTTTTTAGATTGCCAAATGTCGAGGAAGTTCTCCTCCGATATTTAGTTGAGAAGGGTTCCGACATGGCAGAAACCAAAAAAAATACAAACGCATGTAGGAGAGCTTGAATCAAAACTCTATAATAAGTTGGTGTAGAAATGATAAAGACTAAATTCTGAGTGATTTCCAATACTATAGAATTGTGTACTGTCATCGTCTTATAACATGAATTCTAATGGAAAATAAAAGTCCAACTTACTGTGCAACCACATTGAAGGTGACATTGTAACACATTACAGTCCTCCAGGCTCAATGGTCGTTTGATGTGGCCTCAATTCTATTGTACAGTTCATTATTAGTGTCACGAAGCGACCTCTTAATCTCTAGTAGAGTTGTCCTTGTAGAAATGAGATAAAAGGCATGTAAATAAACTTGAAGCCATATGAGCTACTTAAATACATTACCCAATACAAAAGTCACTGCAAAATACAAATATACTATATTCCCATGACAACACAATGGCAAGTACTTTCATTTCCTCGATGGATTTTTCAGTGTAAGAACCCAAACGTTGATTTCACAAAGTAAAGAATCACTCATGGGTACACTTACCATCAGGCTCATTATATGTTTCCTTAGTTACAGATTAATGTTCAAATTTGTTGATTTTTAATTGCAAAGCTTTTCCCTCTCACATGATGTGTTTGATGCGATAGTAGTGTTCATTCTCATTCCTGTCTTCCATATACTGGTAGTATTCTTAGCATTACATTCTCTCTTTTTATAGATTTCAAAAATTAGGGTAATTTTTGGTTTCCTTTAATACATGGCTATAATCGTTTTCTAATTGACTTCTTAGAATTGTTGCAAAGGGAGATGTTTTTATGCCGTTGTTAATATATTCGCAGTGAATTTGATAAATGTAATTCTTTCTCAGTGGTAATTGATGTTAATGGAGGTCCAAACTTAGTTTGCTCATTTTGGTTGTGTTTCCCATTGTGGTATCAATGTCCATGTGCTCCTCATGAGTCACCTACAACAAAATAAGACAAACATTAAATGCCATGTAACTATATTTAAAACACCATCAAAGTTATTATAGTGATTCATAAGATGACAATGACGATGACCTTCCTTTAAATGTTTTTAAATAAATTAAAATAGATTATTATTGTGGCCTTAGATACTCTAATCAAAGTAAATCGAGTGGTTGTAGGTAGCTCATCGTATTCTCCCTACATGTGGGGTATGATTTCACTGATGATGCATTATTAGGATTGTGATTTACACTAGAGTTATCTTCTGGGAACTTGCTCGTTTTTTCTAGTTATTTCATTACTGAGAGAAAATACCTTGGCATCTAGGTTTCGGATTTATTGATAGCAAATGAAGTTATGCTACCTTCATTTCTCAGGAACACTTTCATGATTGAGTAACAAGGTTCTTGAGGTGTAACTGAGTTGCTTTAGAAGAAATGAAACTTGCTTCTGGGATTCCTTGTGAACTTTTTGTGAACATATTTTATGGAGAGGGTGATTAGTTTAGTGAGGGTCATTAGAGGAGATTCACTGTAATGTGACTCTAGTTCCTCTTTTTAGCAAAATCCTGGCCTCCTATGAATTTTTCATGAACAATATTAAAATAAGGATAATCAGGCAAATGTGCTTGATGTGATATGGTAAATTTGTCCATCTATGTTTAGGTGATATCAGTTCCTACTATCAATCATCATCTAGGTTCCAAGGAATATCTCATTCCCTTAGCATGTAAAGAAGTTATTGGTCATTACTGAATATTTATTGATTGTTAATTAATATTTCATTGATTATATTTCTTCCACATTATCAAATAAAATTTGCAAAATGAGCTACATGTTTGATGTGTAAATTTGTTTTTTAGTAGTTAGAATTTGTTTCTTGATCTTGCATGTGAATTCACTATCTAATTTCCCTTATCTTTGATGGCTTGCTTAGTTCTTATAGGCCTTAACAGGATAAGATTGTTGTCTGGAACCTTTTTAGTTTTAATCCTCACAAGTTTCAAAACTTCATTTTCATTCTTCCAAGTATCCTGGTGCTCTAATGTGGTGAGGAATTTTTCAATTGCTCATAGTTTATACTCCTCCTTTCACACTTTGGTTTCTCTAATAATCTAGTCAACAGAAATGTTAGTTTCCACCATGGAATCTCTGGTATGATTATATTTTTGTCTGTATAATTTTAATTTAGATTGATTAGGATAAACTATATTAAGGTTATATTTCCATCTCTACTAGTTCTTGGTCATCTATTGAGATTAATGATTCTTGAATTCTCGAATAATGGTGTGCTGTCTTCAATTCATCTGTTTGTAGATAGCACTAGGTTTCTGATAATTTAATGTTGTACTATATTCTATTAAGAGCGAGGTTTTAGTTTGCATATATGTTAACTAGACGTCATGCGGAAGTTTTGTTCCTTGTTCTGATTTTGTTAATAAATGTATCACTTTGCTCTTTGTGATTCTTAGGGATTTTATGTTTTCGATTCCATCTTGTGGCAATTCATTTCTTTAAAAACGAATCATTTTTCTTCTTGCTTGTCTATACTTATTTTTTAAGCTACAAAGATGAATTTATTTCATCCCATTTTCTTCCAAAGGGAATCTCTGTCTGACCTCTACTATATTTTGGATTCATTTGTTCTACTAACTTACTTTATAAATGCTAACATTGGAGAGGCTTGAGAAATAACTTTGAACAAATTGTCCCATTCAATGAAAATTTGTAGTGATGCATGAATATTCATCATTTCCATTATCTCTAGCACCTTCGTTGATTATGCCACGAGGGTTTTTGCTCTATGCAAACGATTGACAGAATATTAAACTATTTTTTAATAATTAAATATTTTATAAACCTAGTAACAATTATATGGAAATTGCAGTAACATTATAATGCTATGGGGTTAGTAGACTTACACCTAAAAAGGTATATCTTTATTTAGATTTGTACATAGCTCTTGTTACCAAAACCTTCTTTTGGCATAGGTCTAATTGAATTCGAGTACATTCATTTTGTATTAATATTTACGTCCACAAATGAATTCCCATGCTTTTATTTGTTTAGAAATCTGTGTCTGTGTAGGATATTCATAAAACAATTTATATAACTGTTGTATGCATAGTATCTTGAAATAAAATTAATGATTTCCATATGGTGTTAAATGAGAAGTTATGAGGCATTTTTATGTTGTTGGATTATATTTCTTAATTATGATCATTTTTATTGTTTAAAATATCTACAATGCAATATTAAATTAGAGATATAATGTACGTTTTATTCAATATACAAATAATGACATTTGGATTCATTTAGTGATGTAATTTGTTCATAATGACATGGTTTTGGAATTTTATATTTGAAAAAATTTCAATATTTTTTGTATCTAGCATGTTATGGTTGAAAACATGTTGAATTTATACTTAGGAAAGAAAAATGATATTCTACTAAAAATATTAATGTGTTTTTTCCTCATAAACAACTTTGTTTGGCACATAAAAATTTGGTTTTACTAGCATTTTTTAAAAAGTTTGAAAATTGACCCTAAAAAAAAAAATCATCATTCGAGTATCATCATTTTTTCATTTCGAAGCTATATTTTGCACAAAAAATTCATAGTAAATTTCGTAGTCACTGCCATTTTTAAAACATGTTCAAAATTGACCCCTAAAAAATAAAATCATCGTTCCAGTATACACTCTTTTCGTTTTTAGCTCTGTTTTTGATGTTTTTTCGGGGTTTTTTGGCCAGAATTCCCATTTTGAGTTTATAGTTCCTGTTTCAAACTTTACATTGTTATGAGCAGTGGAAAAAAAGGTTGTGTGCAGATCTGGAATGTGGAGGATAGCAAGATGTTGGCTGAGGAATGCTGGAGTGGGACTGCATGTGGAGATGTCGCAGATAGGGAGATAGCATAATTTTTTTTTTGAGATTTTCTATCAGAAAATAAAATTTTCCTTGAGCGGAAAAGAAATTGAAACCTTTAAACCCTTCCTCCTTCAGATTGCATAATGGAAACCCTGATCGTCTGAGGGAAAACCCTGAAGAATTTTTCAAAAATATCTATACCTGCAATCATAAAAGTGTTAAACGCACATGGGAGCAAGAACAATAGGAAAGATAAATCATGTGAGTTCATCTTTTATTAACAGGAGATATACATTTATAGTACATTGTTGTGACCGTTGGGATTCACATCCCAAGGTCTCTTGGACTCCTTTTGTCCATTTGGCATCCACACTAACCCATTGAGGATTAGGTGTCCAACATTCCCCCCTTAATCCGAAGGGTTATGTATGAGTCTCAGAAGAGAGTTGTAATACAAAATGTGCAAAAATGCATGGCAACACTAGGCTGAATGTGCTCTCTGAAATGTTGGTATAAAGGGCGGTGGTTTAAGGATGACCACCAACACTGGAACTCTTAGTGCAGTTCATGGAACTCTTCCAAAACTGGCAAGAAACTGAATTTTTTTGCTAGAGGAAGTGATCCTATTATTTTAAAGAGGGAAACCTTCAACCATAAAAGGGAGGTCTCACCCTGCATAAAAGGTAAAACATCAACCTGAAAAGGGAAGTCTCAACCTGTGATGGTTTAAGGATGACCAACAACTCTGGAATGCTTAATGCAATTCCTGGAACTCTTCCAAAACTGGCAAGAAGCTGCAGTCTTCTGCTTGAGGAAGTGTTCTCAATTTTGTTCCTGGAATTCTTCCAAAGCTAGAAAGAAGCTGAAGTCTTCTGCTAGAGGAAGTGTCCCAGATTGCCAACTGAAGGCATGCTCACGAGAATCTTTGTCTCTGGCTACAAGTTTGAAATTGGTGTGGCAGGTTGTGGCTCAGGCTCGCTTGATGTGACTCTGAAGCTTGTAGATGACCATCATTTCCCCTTGTCAGATACAAGGTGAGAGGATCGAGAAAACTCAACTGCGAGACTTTTCAATACGCTGGAACAAGTTCTAACATGCATTTGGAATATCTTCTTGGCTATTGATGCCCATCGCCAAGAAGCAATCCATCCAAGATGAATCTTTGTTCTTGCAGGCTGTTTGTTTCTAAAGCATTTGTGTGAAGAATGGCTGGTTTTATGACAGTGCTCACATGGATGAAGATCAAAACAATGATCTTTCAAATGGCCAACT
This sequence comes from Pinus taeda, assembly GCA_000404065.3. NCBI lineage: Eukaryota > Viridiplantae > Streptophyta > Pinopsida > Pinales > Pinaceae > Pinus > Pinus taeda. The sequence goes on along the minus strand of APFE031459145.1, from coordinate 182,800 downwards.
CAGTCACAGTGTTGGCATTTGACGATCTGTTGTCGTTGTTGTTGTTGCTATCGAAGAAGGATAGAATTTGGAACAGCTGGAAGTGAACTGTCATGAGGAGCAAGTGAATTTTCATGAATGAATCCAACGCTTTGAAATTGAATGGGCTTTGAGTAGTCTGGAATATGAAAGGACAAGTCCTTGTCATATCCAAGACCAGTTTTGTGCTTGTTGTGGACAAGCTGTTACCAAGGTCTGATAATGGGCTTGGGAAGTGCAAACTGAGTTTCTGCATGTGCATGTACAACTGTTGCTTTATTTGAATGAATTGTAACATTATTGACTTGCTGCTGATGGGTGGTTGTCTCAATGTTCTGAACAAAAACAGGTTCAGAATGATGTCTATTTTGATGTAGCTCTTCTTGCTGTAGCTGTGATTCAAGCTGCAAAAAATCAATCTATCCTTTGCATGTTGTAGACATGTCTAAATTTATGAGAGAGATCCTATGCTGATTTGTAATGTGTCATCAATAGTAGTTTGTATAAGAGTTTTCATGAACTCTAATACTTCACTGATTCTAGCCATTTTTCTTCAATGTCAGATTTACACCTTAAAAATTGATCACAATTATTACCTCAATGCAGAAAAGCAATATCCACTCACAGTTCATAGCAATATCTTGTATAAATGTGTAGCAAATGAATCAGGGAATCAATGCATATATATGTATACAGAAACTATAATGGGTTTTAAGTACAATGCCACAATTGGGGCAGAAATAACTGCAAACTTTCTTGGATCCTTCAATTACTCCTTTACTTTCAAATCAGAAATGATGGCTATCAAAAGGGAATACGGTTGTGGATTATCTTCCTTTCGAATGCAAGTATCGAAATTAATAATTATTTGAAGTACCTATACCAACACTTCTTCAGATATATCCAAGTCAGGAGACAAACAAGCTGCTGAAGATTCACACACCTTCTTGCTCAACTGGTTGGAAAGTTTTTTTTTTTTTGCAAAGCTTGCAATCAAGCCACTTCATGGGGTAAAATTTCATTAAGACAATTTTTCAAACAGTTTGGCATACATTCTAACCAGTGTAGTCCTAACAAAGATATCCGCCTCAAACCCAATTCTGATAATGTAACTGTAGAGGCAGCTGCTCTGATCTAGAGCATCTAGCCTAGAGAAATACCAAGGATAATACAGAAGGTTATATGTTCCAGCTTCACAGCTACACAATGAATTTTCTTACACAAGCTGGGCACCTCCTTGTCTTGCACTTTTTCGATATATCTACCCATTTTTAGCATACATGATACCACAGTTCTCTCAAGAATTCTTTCAAAATTTTGGCATGCATACTCAATCTCCAACCACAGAACTTTCCTTACCAAAGGTGTCCCATATCAGGGCCTTGATCATTTTCCCATAAACATTAATGCTTTGTGTTGCAAACTCCACACCAATTGTAGATTTTGACTTCAGAATAAATTCATTCCAAGTAAATCTGGAAAGGAGATTGGAATTACCAATACCAGAATACCCAATTAGAACCACCTTAGACAAATAGTTAATCATCATCTACTTTGCAAGTCATCTTCCCACAACACCAATGAAGTTTTGTGTTTTCTCAAAAGCCCAAAACGTGACTGGAATACGGTTAATTTCACCTTACTGCAGAAACCCAATAGCTCTTTCAATGGGTAAATAATGAATATTAGCCTATTAGAGAAACCCAGTATCTGGGCAGATGGATCTACGATGGATATTAGGTTAATCCAGAAATCCTCGACAAATATCATCCTATTGCATAAACCCAATAGCTACTTGAATGGATAGATAATGAAAATTGGGCTACCGTAGATGCCCAAGGACAGTTGGATGGGTGCACAATGAATGTATCAAACTTGAAACCAAGATTTAGACTAATTTAGGAAATGAGTATTGGATCTAGATATGCAGACATTGGGTGTTGGCAACGGACATGGGAAAGTCTCCTCAACCAGCTGGGAATGAATAATGGAGAATACCTGACAGAGGAAGCTAAGTGGTTGTCGTCAACAGCATGGAATTTTTCTAGAATTCATGTGAGATTCAATCATTTTAATGAAGCAGAGAAATGGATGACAATTGGTTTGGATTTAGTAAAACTCGTTCCTTCCATGAACCATCTTTACGGCTCGTCAATGGCTGATAGCCTTGCTCAAGCCGTAAATGTAAAATCATTGCAACGCACTGCCTTCAAAAATGATTGTTCGAAGTAGAAATTAACACATTGTTCCAATATTCAACCGCTCTTCATTCAAAGCAAGGATTCATTCAATACACATTCAATAAACCGTTGACACTACAAACGCAGTGTTGGCCAATCAACAATTCAAATGCATATACCAGAAGTTAGTTCAATACCATATACAAAACTTGGACGAACATACAGCGCACAGTGTTAATATCATATAAACCCACTGTGTTCAAATGATTCAAACATTAATATTCAAACTCATAGTGGTATAACCCATTCAATAACTCACAGCATTAATGTTTAACAACTATTCAAATGCATTCAAATGCAGTTCAATACCATATACAAAAGTGGTGAATACCAAAAAACGCAGAGCCCCTTCAACGTATTCAATGCATTCAACTTTGGACATAACACATTAAACATGAGTGGACCTTCATCAATGGAGGCGTATCTCTGTAGTGGCACCGTCAGGCCTCAGTGCCAAAACAGGAAATGACAGTATGGACAGATGTGCAGTGCTGGCAGAGGTAGGTTATTTCAGGTCTGAGGGGAATAAGGTAGTCTTAGAGGTCAGGTAATGCAGAACTGACATATATATAGATACCACAAAACAAGTGGCTGAAATTGGAGCAGGACGAGCAATCGCCTACTCTGATACCATGTTAAACACACATGGGAGAAAGAACAATAGGAAAGATAAATCATGTGAGCTCATTTTTTATTAGCAGGAGACATACATTTATAGTACATTGTTGTGACCGTTGGGATTCACATCCCAAGGTCTCTTGGACTCCTTTTGTCCATTCGGCTTCCACACTAACCCATTGAGGATTAGGTGTCCAACAAAAAGTAAAATGCCCAAAAACAAAATAATAATGAAACCTTAAAACCCTATCTAAATAATTACAATATTCACAAATTGCAGGTTCTTAAATAGCCATATTTATCGTTATTCCACAGAAATATTTTCAGAATTTTAAACCTAATGTGAGGTGCTTCAGAAAACCCTTCATGCATTTGCAACAAAAATTCTAATGATGAGCCCGAGATTAAAACTGGCTGGGCTCTTTCAGAAAACAAAATCTTGGGAGTTGGCTGGTTCAGCCAAAAACTTCCACTAACTCCCGGTAAACTCAAAATTAATGATATCCTGCACAACTTAAATCAACCACTAACGTAGAGGGAGAAAACAACAGTGAAATTTAGATCAAATAGAGGTACCTGCCATTATATTCAGAAATTAAACTATCATTCAAACCCTAGAGATCAGACAAGATACCTGTGCCTAAATCAATCTTCATCAAGCTACCATCAATGGCTGAAACTAAATTTATGCAAAAAAATAAAACATCTTCGAACATTTCCAGAAGAGTGACACCAACAACCCCAAAGTCTTTCTTTATTACACAGAAAATGACTACAAGAGAGCTTTCTTTAGCACACGGCTCTAAGATCGAATGATTTCAAATGACCCCTAACTCCCTATTTAAAGGAAAAATTCCCAACGGCTAGTTTGAGTGATCCATGTCAAACTAATCTCGACCATCGATGAGGATCAAAATCCTTTTAATCTCATTCATCGAAATTTTAAATGCATTTTAATATATTTAAAAATTAAAATCTTGCATTTATTTCCTCAAAATTTTGACTTATTATAATTTTATAATTTTATTTATTTATTCAAAATTTTACTTATCTTTTTTTTTTTTTTATTTTTAGTTATTTTTAAATTTTTAATTAAATTTTTTTTTTCATACACTGGGTTCACGATCGCTGAGTGGTCGCTACATCCACGAGGAAATATCAGGGCAGATCCACCTGAAGAGATCTACCCTTGGCCTATCTGAACAGGCCTAACCCGAAGGCGTCGAGGAGATTTGACCCGTGACCGTCCCAATTGGGCAAGGTACTTAGCAATGGGAACTCAACCATTTGAGCTATCCCTTGGGGCTTTTTTAATTTAATTTTTATTCTTTATATCATATTATTATTATATATTATTATTATTTGTTGATTTTTATTTTATTTTATTTTATTTTTTATTTTTGGATCCTCGAACATAACCTTTGGAAAAATCACCTAGGACCTGGGACTAAGGACTTATGAGGGCATTTTACATCTGAAGGGGGGAAAACGCATTTGACATAGACCCTCATAGACCACCCAAATCTGTGACACAAATATAATCTAGCAAATCAAGCAATTTGTAATAACCTAACTAAATAATTAGGATTATTTCCAAATTACTTTTACATAGAATTGAAGCACACTAGGATTCCCCTAAGATTCTAATGGCAAAATCCATTCCAACTTTGGGGTTAGGCTGAAGGAAAACTCTGTCGATCATGGGTCAGTGAGAAAACAAACCTTCCAAAACATAGTTTACCACTAGAAAATTAGGTTTGCCTAGGAAATTTATATACATGCCACAAATCTGCTAAGATTATTTACAATTTACACATGCAGACTGGGTTTACAACATAATATGATCGGGCTGCTGATGAAAGTCGAATGACATGGAAACGTCGATCAAGCGCTATCCCTTTTGCGAAAAAGGAGGTGTAAGATGTTGACCACTACGTGTCAACTAGGTGTTCAAATTCCAACTCTTGTATCATGCTCTCCTGCAAGAGTAGAACTCGTCTGCTTAGTGCATCTGTTACCTTGTTCGCTTGACCAATGATATGCTTCAATACAAATATAAAAGTCTGCAAGTACTCCACCCGTTTTGCATGTTTGTGATTCAGCTTATGTTGTTGCATAACATACTGTAACGTAGAATTATCATAAAACAAGACAAACTCATTACCCAACAGATAATGTCTCCAATGCTTCAAGGCTTGGATGACGGCATAAAACTCCTTGTCATAAGACGTATACTTTTGTCTGCCTTCATTTAATTTTTTGCTAAAATAGGCTATTGGTTTGTCTTCCTGACTAAGTACGGCTCCAATGGCTATACCACTAGCATCACAATGAACTTGAAAACGTTTATTGAAATCAAGAAACCTCAAAATTGGCCTCTCAGTGATCTTCTTCTTCAATATGTAGAAGCTCTTATGTGCAGATTTAGTCGACTGAAAAGGTTGACTTGCCTTTTTTATTGTATCCAACATAGGTGCGTAGATTCCACTAAAATTATTTATAAACTTGCGATAGAAACTTGGCAACCCATGAAAACATCGAACTTCGAACAAACTCTTAAGGTATGGCCAACTAAGTATAGGTACAATTTCTTTTGGGTCCATTTTCAGCTCATTTTCTGCAATCACAAAACCCAAATAAACTAACTCCTTCTTAAAGAAAGTACATTTTTTCAAATGTATTAGCAACTTATTTTGCTGCAACTTCTCTAGAACACATTGAACATGTCGAAAATGTTCTTCCTTGGTCTTGTTGAAAATCAGTATATCATCAAGATACACAATCACAAATTTCCCAATGAACTCCTTGAACATCTTGTTCATGAGGTGCATGAAAGTAGTAGGGGTGTTACTAAACCCAAATGGCATCACTAGCCATTAATACAACCCTTCATTAGTTTTCAAAGTTGTTTTCTGTTCGTCCCCTTCTCTGATTCTAATCTAGTTGTATCTTCTCTTCATATCTATCTTTGAAAAATATGCTGCCCCACTCAAGCAGTCCATCATGTCATCCATTCGTGGCAATGGAAACCTGTATCTGATCGTAATTTTATTTATTGCTCGTGAACCTATACACATACGCCACTCCCCTCCTTTCTTGGGAGCTAGAACTGTCGGAACTGAATAGGGACTTAAACTTTCCTGTATCAAGCCTTTGTCCAACAATTCTTGTACCTGCTTCTTGATCTCTTCATTGTCTTCGGGACTCATCCGGTAAGCATCTTTATTCGGTAAACTAGCTCTAGGGATTAAATTTATGTGATGATTGATACTCCGCTTTGGTGGTAATTTATTTGGTAAATCATCCACCACAATGTCGCTGAATTCCTGCAACATTTCCTGGACTTCTTCAGGTAAGTCAGAAATTTCAGTGTGCAAACAACATACTTTACCTCGTCATCTTCAATCTGTTTTAGAAATTATTTTCCACCCACCAACAATAATTTTGTCCCACTAGTCTCTGCTATTTCTTCTTCCTTGATGGGTACTAGCGTATGCTTGATCCCATCCTTGACAAACTTATAACATTTTGTTTTCCCGTCATGAACAACTTTTCAATCATACTTCCATGGTCTACCTAGCAAGATATGACACACGTCCATGGGTATTGTGTCACAAATCACTTTGTCCCTATAGTTGCCAATATGGAACTCCATCTCACACTGCTCATCAACTAGTAGTTGGTGACCCTTCTGTAACCACGACACCTTATAGGGAGTTGGGTGCTTCAATATTTTTAAACCCAATTTCTCCACTATCTTTGTTGCAACCAGATTATCAATGGTTCCACTGTCTATAATCAACTTGCATCATTTTCCATGTGACTTGCACACAGTTCAGAATAATGCCTTTCTTTGGATTTGTTCAATTGTTTCCTTTGCCGACTTCAGCAGTAATTTGTTCAAGACTAAGGCCTCTCCTGTCTCTATTACTCTCTCTACCTCCTGAGGGGGTGCCTCTGCTTCCTCCCTCTAAGGAACATATGGTCCTCTTTGAGTAGCATGTTCTCCTTCAGGACACTCAAAGGACCTGTGCCCCCACTTGTGGAACTTGTAACACTGGTAGGCAGCTCCTTTGCCCCTGCCATTTCCCCTTCCTCTTTGGTATGGCCTTCCTCCCCTAGTGCTACCTTCCTTTTTTGTTGTCCCTGAGGTCTTTGAACTATTGCCCTCTTCATTGTTCTTGGCAATTCTTCCTCTACCAAAGGATTGTACTCTCCCTCTACCAGTTCCTTGTCCTCTCCCGAAATTGTGCTTTCTTGTGATCTTTTCTTCTGCCTTTAAGGCACTTTGGTACACTTCCTCTATGGTTTTTGGAGAAAGAATACTTATCTCGTCCAATATCTCCAGCCTTAGGCCATTCACAAAACTTCTTGTCTTTTCTAGGGTGTATTTAGTATAACCAGCTCTCAAATTCACCTGATAGAATTCCTCAATATATTCTTTCACTATCATTCTTCTCTGCTTCAAATTCTACACCTACCGATACAGAGAAATTTGGTAATCTTTGGGCAAAAACTTACCCTTCATCTTGGCGACCATTATGCTCCACTTTTTAATGGGTAACTTATTAAATATTCTCCTCTCTGCTTGGACACTATCCCACCATAAGGCCACATGTCCTCTCAGTTTGGTGCCAACAAATTTAACTCTCCTATCTTCGCCGACCTCCTCACATTTAAAATATTTTTCTAACTCACTAATCTAGTCCAACAACACTTCTGTGGACAAACTACCATCATAGTTCGGAATTTCAGGCTTTGGCTTACTGCTATCCGACAAAACTGACCTTAACAATTTGATTTTAGGTCCTTCTTCATCTGATCCATCTATCATAACTACAACTTCTCCGTCACTGTCGTCCCCTACTTCTGGATCCCTTATCCTTCCTGCTTTTACTGCAGCCAAACGGGCATTCAGGATCCTAATATCTTCCCTCAATCATTCCTCTACCACTCTTCGAATAACTCTGCCAAGACCTCTTCTTCTAGCTTCAACTTTATAAAGAAAAATAGTTAAATGAACCTGCTTTGATACCAAAATTGATGGGACCAACCCTTTATATCTATGGGTTAATATTTAACTGTTGATTGAATGATGTTAATGATGTGGTTGGTTGAACTTTATGGTATTGTACTACATTTTAATTGTGATGAGGACATGTGTCTTGGCCTTGGGTCTTGTTCCTTCTTGCTCTTACTATGCTCCGAAACCATAAATTGTTCATTCCATGTTTCTCTATGCTGCTTGCGAGGTCTACAGTTTCACGAAATGAGGGTCAACTTTATTAGTTTGACGGTGTTTCATTTCACTGCTCCTAGGCATGCAACTTTGCGAGGGCTTCCACTTGCGTATGCTCTCAGTGCTTCCAGTTCTGTGCTTGGTTTTGAGCCTCTGGTTCTAGAACGCTTGGTCTCAGTCTCTGTTATCAGTTTCGCTCAGTTTTGGTTATGTTTCCTATTGTAGGCTTTGGTTGTATATGATTGTATTCAATGCACTTGCTTCACAATCTGATTGTTTGCTTGGTTTTTTATTGACATAGGTTGTGGTTGTGGAGTGGCTTGACTTCTGGCTTTCACTCGGCGGTCATCCAAAAGGTGAGTTCTCTCCCTATGTTGCTCTTTTCTGCTTCTTTTTTCCTTTTTTGCTAACAGCCTTTGCTCCTTGTGTGCAGCGAGCACCTCTGCAAATGTAACCTTAATTATGTGGCTTCTCCTCATGTTTGCACAGGCTCGGCTCTCCCTTGGTGAGTTTCTTAATAACCCTTTCCTCTGCTTTTTGTTTTATTTTTGTAACTATGGTTTCGTTCTTCAGTTCTAATGGCCTGCTTGTTGACCAATGCAGGTGAGCGACGGGCTTCATTCGCCATCATCACGCCTTGTCTCCTACGCCTGAGCTAGGTAGGGTCGCTCCTCAGTGTTTTTCCTATTTGACTATTTGAGGGTTTCTCTATTCATAGGGTTTTATGGGCCATTATTTGAGTTTTCGCTTCGGCCTTGCTGCACCCTGGCCTCATTTTGCCTGTAGCTTTACTTTATATTTTTATGGCTCTGCTATTGTAACCATGGTTGTATTGATATAGTCCTATGATGACCTCGCGGTGGTTTATAGTTTTGTCAACTCTATTTTATTTTCTGGTCTCTGAACAGTGAACTATGGAGGCTCGATTTTGACACATATATATATATATTATATATATATATATATATATTATATATATATATATATATATATTATATATTTATATAGTAGTTTCGATTGTTCAAAATTTGCAAGGAAAATGGTTATGTGTTCGTTTCTATACTTGTAGCTTGTTTTCTTGGTATTCCTCAAACTGTGGCTTTCTTGTTTCTCCAGTAGGCCTCCTCTATTACAATGCTAACTTGTTTGGGTGCTCTCCTCGCCTCGGTGCTTACTGTTCACTCTTTGTCATCATTGTGCTTATAGAAAAGAAAATGAATTTAATTGTATTTCGAAGAAAAGATGTTAAAGCTGTAATATGAATGGATTCGGATGTCTTTGTTCTTCATAATGCTTCTATGCATTTCCTTCATTTAGTTCTATGATGGTAAAAAATATTATAATAGTCGTTGCCTCTTTTCGTTTTGTAGAGAACACTGGATAGTTACCAAACTGCCACTAGTTACATTAAGTGGTTTCTGAACAAATGTCTTTTCTTGTTTTGTAAACTGAAAGCAAATTTTAAATAAAACTAAAAAAGTAAAAGGAACATGTAAGAAAAAACACTAACAGTGGCTGAGACAGTCATTCCTAGAAATGTAAATGAAAATGGAAACTAACAAAACTCAAACGGTTAGAAGAGACAAACTCCTAACCATGAGCTCCCTGAGCTGGATGCTCCTAGATCAGCAGGGAATCGATCTAAAAGCCCTAATTGAAGAATGGAAATACAAATATTGAGTACATATACCAAAGGAGAAAATTCAACTAATCAGAAGAGCCTATTTCAAGCAACAAGAGTTGACTCTTCGCCAAACTCAGAACACAAAGAGCCACAACCAACTGGGCCAAAGGACATCCCTACAAAATAAAGGTCAATAAAATACTTATATGAAACAACGCTTTACTTTTTAGTAGTTTTTTTTTTTTTTTTCTAGTCTATTTTTTATTTTAAAGTAATACTCTATTTAATTTTTGATTATCAATCTCTCAAGTAGAGAATAGTATACCAATCAATCAGAAATTTTTTGTATTTATACTACTAATTTATTTTCCAAAAATGACACACTAAAACCACACAACAAATATATATTAACACTTTTAATTATAATATAGTTTTACTAAATTATATATATAAAGAAAATAATATTATAAAAATTTTAACTAAAAGAAAACCATTCATATAACATTTTTATAACAAAAATGAAAAAAACACATATGATGTAAAATTTGAAAGATATTCTAAGAAATATATGCCCTTGATTATATATTAGCTTGTTTTGAAGAAGTTTGTACATCCCAATACATACATTCACTCTACATTATTTTTAATCATTTTTTAATAAAAATGTGTTGATAGCTTGTTTGAAAAATTAAGATAATATTATTTTACTTTCACCAATTAAATAATCGTTTATTAAGAATGATGTACAATATGAATTCTCAAAGATAATGCGACAGAAAATAGATATTTAAATTAGATGTATATACATTTTTCACTTTATATATATTTAACACCCACCAACATGAAAATAAGTTTAGAATTTCAATTACACTAGATTGGCCTATGCATATTGGGTTATCAAATGTACCAAAATGCAATAAGCATAGGAAATGTTTTAAAAAAAATTAAGGAGTGAATTATTTGGGTTGGATCTCTTTTTCGATAGATTAAAACTTAGGGAGGAGACAAGTGGAATCTTGAGGATGCTGGGAATTTGTTTGGTTCCATGTTAATTGGTGTGTAGTCTAAATATTCCTTTATAAATTACATTAATTATTGAGAAAAGTTATTGAAACTTTATCCATTAGTGTGGGGTCACATATATCTGATAAAAATGATAGAAATTTTATTCTTTAACATAGAGATACATCTATTGATAAAAATTCTCCATGTAGAAATACATCTCTTGATAAAAATTATAAACATTCTCTACATTCATTGATAGAGATTATAGAAATTCTATTAATATGGAGACCGAATCTGTTTATAAAAATGTTATCCTTTATTTTGAGACAAATTTGTTAAACTACTTGCCATGGTTGTACTCACCACCTAAGATTTTTATATAAAAGTATTTTTTAACATAAAATAAGTTTAAGTGAACTCTCTCTCTCTCATATATATATATATATATATATTATTTTATTTTTATTCATTTAAACATATTAATTATTATCTATATATTAATTTTTATTTTTATTTATTTAAACATATTAATTATAATGTAATGGTTTTGTTAATTTTTAAAGTTATTTTTAAAATTATTTATAACATTTAAATTAGGTATGTTAATAATAAAATAATTCAAAATTCAAAATCTATTTATATTTATGTATGTATTCAATAAAATAATTATGCTCTATTTATTTTTGAATAGGGTTTTAACAATTTTAATTTAAAGCTCCATTCACTATTTTAAACGTATGAAAGGGCACGCATAAGAAAATATGCTTAAAATATGGTAGAGTATGAGATTTTTAAACTGATAGTTGCTCATCATGAGTTGTTGTAGAAACATTTACTCCAAGGATTGCATGGTAAACACAAGCAAGGAAGACCAATCAAAGAGGATTCACAAAGTAAGCATAAGAACAACCAAGAACACGCCTAGAACTTGATGATCAAAGCACCATGAAGACTCCAAGATTGAAGACCCTTCAGAGGGTGGAAACACCAGGAGCAGATGATGACAAAGAACAAACACAATCAAAACCATGTCACTACTAAAGCAAGTCTATGTCATCATTCAATATCAGTCCCAATCATCCTAGATAGTGACATGCCAAGTTTCTTCATATGATGATGTGGAAGATAAAATGTATCATTGTAATCATTGTATAATACAAACAAGTAAATTCCCAATCATCATAAGTGAACTCAAGAGTCACATAATTCAAAAGGACATGTAATACCAAAAGTCACATTTAATTCCAAAATTCATTTGGAACTTCAAAGGATAAAGAAGTCCAAAGGTCACTAGAAGTTAGAAAGTCAAGAGTCACGAGGATATGGAAGGTCACTCCTCAAGTTATAAATAGGTCCTCATTTCTCATGTAAAGGACTTTTAGCCTTGGCTTCTCCCATAATGCATAAGAGAGATAAGTTAGTACTTTTTGGGAGAAAGTATTGGCTCCAATTGCTCTATTATTGGAGCAAGTTATGTTCATTGTATTCATGCATCTCTGGAGTTTTACTTAATAATTGAAGCGGGATGGCCAACACATTTTCATACATGGATTATGAATGTTTGTAAGAATATTCTATGAATGTTTACGGTTCATGTTTTCTTTCACCAATACTAAGGTAGTTGAACTATTTCAATTATTTAGTGCTTATCTTGTGAGAATGTGTTGTAATGGTTATAACAATTGTCCCATCTCTATGGACTATTCCCATGGATGTTAGATGAAACACTCTTGTTTTCATGCATATTTATTAGGGTGGTAATATTTCCTCTCTCTTAGAGACTCACCATCTTTCCACTATGTAATAGAAGAACCTTGAAGTACCTACAACTGAACATTGACCCGACACACTAGCTTGCGTTTCGAAGACACATATGTGATTCTCTCTCCTATTAACAACTAAATCTAAGGCATATCTTTAAATAGACAACAACTGGCTCGTATTCCAGATAGGGCTCCCATCCCAAATGGTGTGAGGTCTAATTGGGATTGCATATTAGGGAGACCCCCTTGAAAACTGATATGTCCAATGCTATCAACAGGGTGGAATAATATAATATCTCTTAATTATAATGCCTTACAACAATGAATGTACATGAATTGAAAAAAACATGGATTTTGCTTCAATCCTATAAAACCATCTACAAATTAATAAAAATATTTTCTCATATCTGGTTAGTTATTAGAAATAAACTATCAAATCAATTACTTTTATTACTATATTTTTTAACATAATAAAATACAAATTTCCAAATTAACTTGGTTAATTCTTATTTCATTTTTAGCCATTCTTATTACATTTTTAGCAACTCTCATTATAAAGTTTGCAAGTTAGATCATATATATCAAATAACAAAGTGGTTTGCAACATTCAAGGTGTTCTTAGCATATAACTTCCACTAATTTGTTAAAAAATCAATATTTTATATGGTATTAGTAATGTTGTCACATTTTTTTTATTTTTTTAATGGGAGAAACCTTATAATAGTTGAAATATGTTCTTGAATTGCTCATTTTCTTTGTATTCATTAAATATATAGTATTCATTGCATATATATATATATGTAAATACCAATGGTTAATATATAATTATATTGTATTATTAAATATATTTTGTTTTCGCACATGGAGTAATGAAATAGGTTTGATATTAAAAATTTTAGTTAAAATCGACCATAACAAAATTGTTGTGATTTCAGCGAATCCATTTTAAATTTTAAATTTTGAATAATTCAAGGTTACAACTTCATAACCGTGAAAAATTATTTTATAAAAAACATAAAATAATAACTTATGCACCGATTATTTTACATCTCTCACACTGAAATAACATAATCACTTACATCTGTATCACGCAACATGGTTTCTAAAAGTTATGCAACTCCAAGGTTGGTGTGGGAAGAATGATGAGGAGCTTATTATTCGACTACATTGTCATCGCTTCAAAACATGTAATATTCAAGGAATTACAAATGATTCAATTCATGGCGTGACCTATTTGTAAACTACTTTGAGCACATCAACTTACACCGTTCAAGTAATTTTCTTTCCTTCATTATGTACCTTTTAACCTTGTTGATATTTGTGTTGAAAGGTTAGCGTTAAGAAACAAAATATACTATGAATGTAAATTTAAAAATTAATGTGTACTTATTTAAAAGTGTATTTCTTTTCAGCTATCATGATTTTAATCTTATTTGATTTTTTTATAAAAAAAAATTAACTTTTTGTGAGCAAAGTTGGTAATGTGAGTTATAATTTTTTAAATTTTTTTATATATTTTATATAAAAAGATTAACTTTGTGAATGGAGTAGTATGATTCGTATATATTTTTTAAACTAGTTTTATATATTAGTTAAAATTAATAGAAAAAGGTGGTATATTAATTTAGATAAAAGTGTTCATTAATTATAGTTAATTATAGTCAATGGTAATCTATCATAATTTGTTATAGTTTAGTTTTTATTAGTTGTAGTTAATTATGGTCAATGGTCATTAAGTATAGCTTGATCATATTTAATCATAGTCAATTATGGTTTACTAATCCTACCCAGACATGTTGGTTGTTAATTAGCACAATCACATTAATAAAGTAGTTGATCGGCACCCATTAGAGTCATTTTCTACTTTTCATATAGCAATTTACATACGAAAAATGACATTTTTGAAAGTATATCAATCACTTTATTAATGTGGTTGTGATAGTTGATGGTTGTGAAAGTTGATACTTATGCAAAAAATTTTTATTATGAATGAATATATTTAAAATTAAAGTACCACATTTAAAAAAGCATATAATTTTTTTTCATCATTTTATGTTTTTTTGTTACGATATTTTTAACCTTATTGATTTTACAAAAAAATTAACTTTGTTAGTGACATTGATACTATTAAGTATAATTTCTATATATTAAGATCAAAATTAATAGGATAAAAGTTGACACATGAATTTGGATATATTACTATCTCAACCATATAAATTAAATCATGTAGATAGACATCAATCCATAATAAAACATCAATAAACTTGCATCATAAACACTTACTTCATGATACATCTCACGTTGTTAAATAAATAAAAAAATCATAAAACGTAACTAAATTATAACTTATTATTATTATTAATTATAAAATGAATTAATATGTAAGTTAAAAATATATAATTTTTAAAAAACATAGAACAAATTCTTTATCATAGAAGATTTACCTCCACTTTACCAGGGTTTATTTTTAATTTGTAAAGAAAATTTGTTACCATATCATGGCTTATCAATACCACATGCCTAAAAAACCATAAAAATCACTCCACATGACACTTGTGCATAATGACATTTTGTTTTAATTAATCAATTTAATTAAACGAGTGAAAAGAACATAACTACTTTGGGGATAAATTTCAAAAATTAATTTGTGTATACTACTATAAATATTCATGAATATTCTATGGAGAATAAATCTCTACCATTCACATCTAATGATCATTGTTAATTAAACTAGCATTTGCACCAGATGTTGCAAAGGAAACACCATAAGGCATAAATTTGAGAAGAATCATGAGATATGGAAAGTCACTGAATAAAATTTAGTAAACAAAATTTCATTCAAAGCTTGAAGATAAAGAGAAATTACTTACATTATACTTTTATGCTTTTGAGAAGAATCATGAGATATACAAAATTACTAAATAAAAATAAGTAAACAAAATTTCATTCAAAGTTTGAAGATAAAGAGAAATCACTTATATTATACCAAACCATAATTAGTTAATAATAACAAAGTGAGACTTTAAATACATTCCTAGGTCAAAAATATTAAAGTATGTTATGAGTGTTAAAAGAGGTTGAAAATTAAATAAATTAACAAATGCAAATAGATATTTATATTTTTCTTTTAATTGAAATGATATAATTCCATAAAACAAGTTAAATTCAAATAAATTCCTTAAACTTTTGAATTCAAAAAATATAAATATCAATTTTGTAATTTTCCTTTTTAGAATTTCAAAAAATAGCCTAATATCATAAAATAGAAATGTATTAAAAGGAAAAAAGTCCACCTCATAAACAATAATTTAAAATTTTCCCTATGAATTTTTTCTACTAAAATGTAATAAATAGTGCATAAAGTAATGATTAATGAATGGAAATTTTCCCACCTTTGTTAGACATATTCTTATATATTGAGAGGAAGGTTTAAAGAGGATGACAGTTCTGACAGGAAACCAAAAAAATTGGCAGCGTATTCGGTACAAGTGATATCACGCAATAAGCTAGTGAGCGAGTGAATAAATTCACTCAAATGTTGTACTAGCAAGGCTAAGACGTGACGAAAATGGTTGGTTAACAAAGGGTGCTCTGCTTTATAGGTTTGATGGAGCTGGTTTTTTTATAATTATGACCATGAGAATCAACATGGTCAACAATCTTAGTACTTGCAAGTGTTTCATAACTTGATTTTGGATAGTTTTAGTGTCGCATGAATATTTATGACATAATGTCTCCTAAGATCAAATTTTATTCATATCAACAAATCTGAAACTATCTTCTTCCTCGAGAGCTTCTAGGACAACTTTTCAGAATTTGAGATATCTGCGCAAATATCTCAAATATTAAAAAAAAATTGGTCATCCATGTATGTGCGGAAATGGGCGATCTATATAAAAGTTTCTGCATGGAATTATTTTCTAAAATATATAATATTTCAAAATATTCTAAAGAATTGGAATTTGTAATGTAGTGAGGAATTTATTTTTCTAATATATAAAATTTTATAAATATTCTAAGAATTTTGAAATCCAGTTAAATGTTTGGTAAATACAAAATAAAAATTTATTTTTCTCAATATATAATATTTCAAAATATTCTAAGAATTTGGTCACAAAGAAATAGAAAACAGAGGAGAATGAAATGGGAGAAAGGAAAAATAAAGAGAGAAGGCAAAACAATATGACCAGAAGCAAATAGAAAATAGAGGAGAATGAAATGGGAGAAAAGAAAAAGAGAGAGAGAAGGCAGAACAATATGACGAGAAGCAAATAGGAGATAACAGTAGTAAAAAGTTCAAGTACTTCCCATAAATCTTTCAAAATTCAACTTTTTGAAAACTTTGACAAGTAAAATATACATTTTTTTTTCTCCAAACAAATTTAAAAATTTTGAACAATAGAGATAAGCATTCTGCACATTCATATTTTAGGGGAGAAATACGTCATTGCTTTAAGCAAGGCCAAATATTATTCATAATATCACTGTACAAAAAGACTGGCAGTCCGAATAATATCTTGGTGACCCAGATTCTCTACCAGAAATATATGTCACCTCTTGTTTGTTATTGACAAGGATTCACTCTGAATATCCAAGTAAAATAAATAGATGAACACTTCATAGGATAACAACACGATAAACCAAGGTATTTTTGTGTAGCTATATTACCAAATATGACTAACATAATGATTAGAACAAAACCCTCCAAACTTCCATGCATTAACTTCGTCCTTGATATCATTAATTTGTTTAATCGTCCAATCATGTAACTTACTTTGTAAAAGTACTACTTCTTACATAAAATAAGATAATCATAATAGAGTATTTATTCCCCTATTCCTTCTACCTGCCACCAATAATAATCCATCAGTGATGGAAAGAAAAACCATCTGGAACTTCATTGTGGAGGTTCCGAAAGATTGCATAAGTATCATCACCTTGTATGCAGTATTTTGCTTTCATATAAAACATTCACAGCCGAGGGCTGCCAGAATGCCATAATGCACTAGTGGTCTCTCCCGCATAGAAATGAACATGAGTCTTTTGAAATAACACGCAAGAACTTGCCCTATAATAAATATTGTTGGGTTCCTTGAAGGGTCGATCGACCAAAAATGATATTTCACGTTCAACACTAAAAATACTTATAAGATAAATGCTCTTTTGGAGAAACCATTGAAAAACCCTTAAGCCATCAAGAAATTGTTTAGCAACAAGAAACTCTAACTATTAACTATTAATCTGATAACCTCTTCTGATCTTTATACCATCTTGGATTTCTTCTCTCTTTATGCTATAGGATTATTTAAATTTTGAACTTAACGAGTCCATCTGGTTGCTTCGTTCGATCCTTGGTGTTAAGTATAAATTTTGTGATGTAGATCGAAGTTAATGGTAGCAATGCAGCTCCTCCCTACAAGTTCTTGAAGTTAAGCAAAGGTGGTCTTTTTGGAAATGGAATAATGTGGAACTTCACTAAGTTTATGGTGGACAAAGATGGGAATGTTGTAGAACGATATAAACCCACTACGTTTACGTCTCCATTGAGTATGAAAATCTTGGAAAAAATCTCTTTGTTAATTCCATATATCATATACGAAGATCCTTGTTATCACTAGCTCACTATATAATTACTTTGGTGAAAACTTGTTTTTGTGTGCACCAATGACACCAAACTTGAATTAAGGACACCCACAGGAAGATATGTTGTGAAGAACATCACTCCTTGGAAAAAGCAAAGAGATTGTATGCAAATTGGCACACTGAATAAGCCATGACGTTGTCGAGAATAACATGTTTGTAAAAATTAAGTACTTTATTCTTCAAATCGATGTCTTATTTACATTGATGATGCAATAAACCGTGATCTCGAGGGTGATATAAGGACTATGATGCATCATATGCAAATGCAGAATAGAATCAGATTTTATTTTGTATTGACCTTGCCAATCATAAGGCCTATGTTTCAAATAGCCTATACGGATTAAACTGTATTCCACTGAACAAACAATTGTACAACTTCAGTTTTGTTTGCCTCATAGTAGGAGTAGCAGGGCTTGTTTTCTCAGCCTTTTATCTTCTGGTATTTCTTAGTACTTGTGGAAATACTAAGATGCCATGTATCTAGTAGTGAATAATTTAGTATAATTACTCAAATCCATATTAATCCATGATCTATGATGTGGTTAACACTATCAAATTCCTTGATGCAACAAATTCAATGTTAAGATGGATGTGTTCTAGCATTCTTCTGAATAACTTCATATGACTCCCAGGTTGGATAACTAAAAGGCAAGGTATATTTTTAAATAGTAGATATATAAGCCCTATTTGATAAAACTGACTTGAAGTGTAGATGAATCCCCATTGCAAAATAAATCTATTGAAATGAATATCCAATTTTGCAATGAAACTACATTTCTCCCTTACAGTGTTTGTTGATTTTGTTGATTTTTCATATTGATATTTGGGGTTTAAGGAGACCATTTTTTCTCCTTGAATGGATGGGAATGAAAGCGATGCTTATTTTTGTTAGGGCAGCCCAGGCTATATTCCCAACACTTGTTAATGGATGGTATTATGAAACAACTAACAATACCTTGGTATGTATCTCTCTATCTTCGTCATCATTGTCACATTCTTTCAAACTCACACACGTCTCTCTTACAATTTCTTTCACTTGTAGTTTGTGCTGGAGAAGGCCAGGGAAACTATTGTTAACCACAATTTGGGTTCTGTTGGATTAGAAGTTGCCAGTGCAGAAATCTCAGAATTGGCTACAAAAGTGTCCAGTGAATGCCTCAACAATGCTTTTTCTAGTTTCCCTAAAATGCCATCATTATACAATCAACATCAACATATGGTACATGTTATTCACAGCCTTAATCAGCAAACAAGTCACACATTTTTCAATGGAGAGTTTTTTGACATCAAATGAGAGTTCTAAAAAGAATTTAGTTCCGATTATGCAGAACGCTGGCAAGATAAGATTGAGAACATTACAGAATATAAATGTACATTTTTGGTAGACTGACACTTCAACATCACTGATTGTTGTTAGTGAAGATAAGTACTTGTATGCTCCTAGTGCAGTCTCTGGAAGAATGGGCTACTGTAATATCTTGTCCCTCAAAAGCATATCTGTTATCTCCCTCCTGATTTACTGTGAAACCATCTTAACTCTCCTTCGATGAGTCATGCATATAATCTGGTTTTGTTTTTGGAATTTGCTAAATTTGGGTCCATGGGAGTACACGTAGTTCGGATTTGGGGTTCTGTTAAATTTGGGTCCAATGGAATATTCGAAATGTTTGAGAGTATACAAGTTCAAAGAATGTATTGCTTTTGTCGTCTAGGCATCAACCACGATTGTGTGGAGGCATTATTGGGTTGCATGAAATGACTATAGACTTGTTTGATGAGCCAGGAGTTGCACCATGTTTGGAATCAACAGTGAACAATGTGTCGATATTATCTAATATTTGTTCATCTATTGCACCTGTTAAAGCGAGTGCCTGCTATAATCAGGCATTTTTAGAAGATATAAATGAGTGGCAATCTCTTTTCATGTTTACTATAATCGATTTTTCAAGGGAAAGTACTAGCTCGGAAGCAAAGTTGATTTTCATGCACTCCTTTAAAACCAACTAGCAAATTTTGCAAGTATTGTGAGCCAGGAAGCTGTTCTTTTCAACTGCTTAGTAGGAGACAATATTCTATATGGATTGGAAGACAGAGCCAACACTGTTGACATTGAAAATGTTGTTGTATACTTCAAAAACCTTTAGACCTGTTTTAAATCTCGTTTGATTTGAACTAGAAACATGCGAATTGTATTGTCAAATTGAGAGTATAATTAGCTGCTTCATTTGACTATTTCAATGCATATGGGATTCTCCTAAATTTGAAACATTGTCCACTTCCGACTTAAAAAATTACAAAGAATGTCCAATGCCCATGAGTTTGTATCAAATTTTCTGGAAGGGTACAATACACTTGTTGGAGAGCATGGTGTGAGGTTGTCAGGGGGTCCAAAACAACGGATTGGAATAGCAAGGGCAGTACTGAGGAATCCTCATGTTCTTCTTTTGGATGAAGCTACTAGTGCTTTGGATGCAATTTAAGAGTGAATACCTAGTTCAGGTGATACTATGACCTGAACCATGATAGCCTCTTTGCTCTTCTATTACTCTTTGTTTTTCGTCTGATCTTATTTTCATCCTTAACAATTCCCTTGCTTGTATTTAATCAGGATGCCATGGACCAATTGATGAAAGGACAGACGGTTTTAGTTATAGCAAATCGAATTTCAGAAGTCTAAAGTGCAACTACCGTGGTAGTTGTGGCAGGCGGTCAGATAGTTGAAAGTGGTACTCATGAGGAATTGCTGAAAAATAACGGTATCTATGAATCTCTAATTCGAAGGCAACTGCAAGGATCCAAAACTGAAAATTAAGTTTTCTTAGCCCGAATGAACATGGAGCAAACTACCCGAGCTGCGTCTCACAAATCCATACTACATTGATATCTAATTACATCTAGTATGAATCTCTAATACCAGAGTCACTAACACAGAAATTTGACGATTAACAATTGTTAGATGATCCTGGCTTATAATTTTATGGAAGGAGATCTTGTCGAATATTTCGTGTGTTTGTGGTTGTCTCCTGGACTTATTGCAAATCCTGCTTACTGTTTCTTTTATACTTCTCAAAGAATGCTCTTAAAAATAACGGGAAACATATATTCATCTTCTTATGCGTGGACCACTAAGAGATGTAATATATGGTTAATTCAGATTCTCAACTTCTCCATATTATTTAACCCGTCACACTGCCTTCCAAAATATCTGAGGAAAAATTACCAAAACTTGTTTACAGTGCTACCTAGTGAAAGGTTGATGGACTCAAGGGTAAGAGAAAGTATCACGAGAGAATAACTATCTTGCTGAAGAGCATGTTGCTAATTTCTTTTAAATTGTTGAATCCAATACAATGAAGTCACTAAAACTAATAGTAAAGTAGTCTGAAATCCTCTAAAAGCGTGTTATTGACAAGGATTCACTCTGAATATGTAATTAAATTAAATATATGAACACTTCATGGGAGAACAACATGATAAACCAAGGTATTTTTGTGTAGCTATAATCCCAAAGATGACTAGCACAATGATTTGAACAAAACCCTCCAAACTTCCATTCCTTAACTGCGTCCTTGATATCATTAAATTGTTTAATCATCCAGTCATGTAACATACTTTGTGAAAGTACTACTTCTTACATGAAACAAGATAATCGTAATAGAGTAGTTATTCCCCCATTCCTTCTGCTACCACCAATAATAATCCATCAGTGATGGAAAGAAAAACCATCTGGAACTTCATTGTGGAGGTTCCAGAAATATTGCATAAGCATCATTACCTTGTATGCAATAGTTTGCCTTTATTCTGTTCTATGGTATAAAGATCAGAGAACTTGTCCTCCACTTATCAATAGGTGTTCTATTTCTCACACAAGGCAATATTAAAAAATAACAATTGCGCATATTGCAAAAAATCCATCCATATCATATCCCACAACATTGGTGAAAATTTGATTATCTCTTACAATATGCCAAAGAAATGTGTTACATGCACAAGCTTGAAATGAAACTGAGGTTACCCCAATGGAAGTCCTTATGCCACACCTTACTGCATGCATGATGCACTCTAAAACGATTAGCACAGAGGAACCAATAAACAAATTCGTAACATTTTTTTACTTGGTAGCAAAATCCCAAATTGTTTGACTTCCTCCACTCACAAATCTGATCTCGTAAGCTTTCTCATCAACATTATGAACTATTGAACACTCGCATACAATTTTTCCTACTCCCAGTGCTGATAATATATGGCCTTGAAGAGTTTAATCAGAATGATGTCCATGTATACCTCAGGAATCAACACCCTTCCAAAGTACATGACAATTTCTCCCATAAATGTCTATGTTGGTAATATCAACAAAATAACCCGCCAACACCTAGTTCACCTTGCCACAACTCCTTTCTCTATTGCTCTTCTAAAGGATTTGGAATCTTCATCATCTGTCGCATTCATCTAAAACCAAAGCATATTTGTTTAGCCATGTAGCTACACAATGTGTTCATGGTCTGCATATTCATCCAATAGCAATTTCCTTAATAATGCTAACAAATGACACAACCATTAACAATTAAAGCCTCGTACTATCATGATCATGTCGAGCTGGATATATTGGCATAAACTCTTTTGATTTTTGCAATGGAGCCTCACTAAACCATTCATGCCTGAGGGCTTCTTCTACTATTATTCGCTGCACTTCATTGAACCATAATCAGCTTCAAAACAACATAGTACCAAGCACTATTTAGTATTTATAACTAGGATCCCAAGAAGCAATTAAGTAAATCAAAATAAAATAGGAAAAACATGTAAAACAAAAATTGTATGGGTTTCTAGAACGAGTCTATGGGAGGAATTAGACCATTGAAATCAAATTCCTAATAATTTTGAAGGGTATGTTTTAGAGATTTTGGAGAAGCAATTAAATATTAACTAAATTTTTTGAGCTTGATGAAGTTTCAGGAAAACCCATATCAAGATAACTATGTCGGGGTCCAGAGGAAGAGAAGAATCTGTAAATACTGAGCACTATGTTAAACCCTCACATAGTTGGAATACTTGAGGAGTAGAAGTTTCACAACTTTACTGAATTAGAAGAAAAAAAATGAAAAAAGAAAAAAAAAGGGGGAGATCAGAAGAAGCATTAAAGAATTGATAATCAAAACCACATCAAGTAAATTTTTGACACAAGCTTATATCAGATTTACTGCAAAAGAACATGTGAGAATCATGTATGAGGCATAGAATACACCAGAAGTTGACAATACGCTAATTCTATTATTTTCTAGTTAAACATTTACTAAAATATGTGAAAATCATGAATATCCTCACTATATAATAGAAGCTCAACAACCATCTTTATCTTCCATAGCTACTCAACATATCCCAACTATTAATCTTGCAGTGTATCATGACCTCTCACCACCACCAAAGTAGGAGGGAGAGGAAAAGCCAAGTTATCGGGATCGAGAGCATTAGGCCCAAACACCAATGAGAGAAAGCAACAAGAGAGATAACATGGGCGAGCAAATGGGGCTTACCATTGTCGAAGCTAAACCATGGGATGGCCTGCACACAATCATAGTATGGAATGGGAAATCGGTGTTATGGTGATCACTTGTAATCCACGAATATCACTAACACTGCGTCTCCTGGTTAGCCATCTGTAAAAAATCTCGTAGAAGACGAAATCAGAAGACAAGGTAGCCAATTCTCTACCATGGAGACGTAAAGGGTTTCCCGATTTTGTGCCATGGGTAGCAAACCCTCCACCATGGAAGAAGGAGACAATGGGTAACGACTCTACAGTTTCCATAGGAATGAAGAGAGGAACCCGCACTCACATCAGGGCATGGAGGAGAAATAGAACACTATTCAATGCATATCTAATACCAATCGTAGAGGGTATAGGGCTCTGCCATTCTGCTCCCATGGTCATGATGAAAATACAAAGTTAAAGAAAGAATTTATAAAATTGATAGTAAAGAAGAAAAACAACTTAGGGTTAACTGAGAACTCTTACAAAGAATTTATATGGTAGGGAATGGCCCCATTTTGTCTGCAGGAGATGTCATCGAACACGAAATTGGAATATAGTATGGAAAATGCTCTGCCATGGAGACGCAAAATGTTTTCTGATTTCGTGCCATGGGTAGAAAACCCTCCACCATAGAAGAAGGATATGATGGGCAATGATTCTCGGTCTCGACATGAAGGAAGAGAGGAACAATACCAATCATAGAGGGTACAGGGCTCTTCCTTTCTACTCCTGTCGTCAAGCACCTGGAAGTAGAGCTGAACAAGAGTGATCCAAGTAATGCCGAGAATGGCGAGCTTCATCTGAGCCTTCCAGTATATTTTGTAACTAAATTTTTAACTAACTTAATATTGGTCAAATTAATTGGATGGCTCACACTATTTTAATCGTCTAACACTAAAATCAAAGGTCCACAAATTTACACGTATATTAAGAGGAGAGTTGATTTCAGAGGGGAATGCCTTACGATGTAATTAAAATCCTGAAAGCCTTATTCTAAAATAAACATGCCTATAGGTGTAATTAATGCTTATAAAGTATGAAGTGTGTATTATAAATTTAAATATTTTCAAAATATTTTTAAGTAAATTAAAAATTTAATATTATAGGAAAAATATTTACAATAATAAATTGCAATGATTTTGTCTTATAAGTATATTTTTTTTTTAAGATTATGAATTAACTTTTTAGAAAGTTTTTTGAAATAAAAAATAATATAAAAAACTTGTAACCTTTTATTATAGATATGCTGATTTATATTGATTTATATTGTGTGCATGTACACTGCACTAATCCATATAAAATTACCACAACCCCTTATTACATAAAATGGCTTCAAGTCTTTGTGTTTGTGAGCCTTTCTCAAACAAATTCCTTGTGCCAATAACAAGCGTTGTCAACATACATAAACACAAACATGATTAAAGTGAACTTTTAAGTCAACATAACTATTTTTTTTTCAAATACAAGAATATTGTCAAAATATTTCTTGCTAAATTAGAAACAAATATTAAAATTATATAAACTCACACAAGATTAAAGTGAACTTTTACGTCATCATTTTTTTTTTTAAATACAAGGATCTTGTCAAAATATTTCTTGCTAAATTAGAAAGAAGAATAAAATTGAGTGCACTAAATAAAATTAAAATTGATATAAAAAGGAATATATGAAAAATTATCAGCAAAAACATATATTATTTAGATATAAAAGTTGAGAGTAACATAGATTCCTATTTGATGAGAAGTTTTTAGAATTCTTGATTTTTGAGATGAAAAATCATATTTATTGGTTGTTTTTACCTTTGTCTTCATTTAACAAGTAGTGCTCTAAAATCATCAATTTTTCAAGGTATTCTTTTGACATTTAGAGTCTTCTTAGTCATAATGCATCAACAATAATTATTTTTTCAAATGTTGTTTTTCCAAAATTTCACAAGTTTTGAAAATATTTATTGTTTAATGACACATTTCCTTATTATCAAGGTGTGTTGTTTTAGAATGTAAGGCTTCTAAATTATCCACATTGGTATCCATAATCTTGACATTTCAAATTCATATCAAGCTTCATCATTAAGGGAGTTAAAGAATAAGATAATGGATTTGATAAATAAATAAGGAAAATGTATCATTGAGATAGAAGATAATTACATTTACTAAGTAAACGAAGAAATTGTAAAATACTAAAAAGAGTTGTCTCTTTAGTAATAAAATGACAATGTTAAAATAATCATTAAAAGTAAAGTTATGATACTTTAGTAAAGATAATTAAATAATTATTAATGTATTAAATGATATACTATATGTTGCATTAATAGAAAATATTATGTTATATCCTTTAATATGTTAGTAAATATATCATTTATTGTGTTATATTTTATGGGTATATTATATTACATGGTGGTGGCCATTTTAAGAATGAAAGGCTTGAGGGATATTCTTGGAGGCTTCTAATGAAGGTAAAGGATCATCCTAAGGTTTTTGCATCATTATTTTCTAGGTATTTAAACTCTAGAGTTTTGTCTTACTCTATCATTAAATTCATGGCTCTAAATCTAGACATGGTAGTCAATGGGAAGGATGAATCATGAAATTGTTTATTCATCTTTTATATGCATAGTTAGTTGGTTAAAATCTAGAGAAATGCACAAGCTTTTAAGGAGGACCTACTCTATTAGGTGATGCCTTGAATTCCCCTACATATAGTGACAGATGGAAAGCCAATGATCAATCTAGACATTCTTGATCAATGATAGAGATCATGAGATAAGGTCATCCCACTCTAACCGTAAAGGAAATGAAACAAGTATTGATTTAACACAAATGATTGAGCATTTAATATCTATAATTTTGAGTATATATCATATTGTGAAGTTTAAAGTCCTTAACTCTAGTCAGGCTGCAGAAATAGTGAGAGAGATGTTATTAGGGATGGAGCTAAGGTCAAATCATGAAGTGTGCATATTATATAAAAATTCAATCCAATATGCATTAATACTTAGAAGAGGAAAAAAAATGTATTATATATAGAAAGGATGAGGTGAAACTAGTGCTTAAACTTGATGTAATATGGATAGGGTTAAAGTCTTGGTGAACCAAACCTTGGTCACAAAGATTATTGAGCATTAAATGTGAGTTTGTGCCTTCCTTTTCTAATTGGGAGCAATCCATCCAGCACTAATCCATCTCAAACCACCTAGAAATGAAAACCATGTGGCATATTTGACCTCGGGGGTGCATAGATATGACAACTAATGATTTGGGTTACCATATGTTACAAAATCTGATACTCAGATTAGAAAAGGCAAGCTTTAGCTCACATAAATAATTAAAAATAAGGGAAAATCATTGAATTTAACAACATCATAACTTATTAGCATGTGATGAACAAAATGAAAATGATTGTGACAAAAGGGAATAATAATAGGCTATATCAGGGAGTATAAAGGGAAAAACTCACACTTCAAATAGTAGTAATGGCCACAAAATGAAGGCCCAATTTATCCCCTGCACCTGAGATTTTGCAAGTCCTTATGCAATCTTGGGTGAATAGTCAAAGCTAGATACAAAAAGGTCCCTCAAAACGGACGAAAAATATGTTTCCAACACCTTCCCTAATTATCATAATATAAGGGTATATTTCACATCTCTCATCTTACTTATCTCTTTAATCTAGTTTATTACATTTATAATATTTTAAACATTTAATTTAAATTTTAGATCTATGGGTTACAAAACACTACACATAATAAGTAAAAAAATTAACCAATTCATAATCAAACAAAACCATTTTTATAGTGGGAACCCAATTATGATAAGGACCTTATCTTCTTAATGCCCCAATACCCATGTCCCTATTATGAAGAAACTCCTTATCATGTCCACATCAATCTTGTATGACAATGATACATTTTAAAGAATCCATGTTGTGTTCATGGCTCTGATCATGGCCCTTTAGCTCAAGAAACTCAAGTTAGTTTCTCTCAATTTCTTCCTCGACCATGGTCTCAAACTCAACCCTAGTTCACAAAGCTTCATATTATCCCTAGTGCACAAAACCCCATATAAATTCCCACATCCCTCATTAAGAAGGATGATATCCTATACAAGATATGTTATGTGGTTTGAGGATTTATTCTTAATATTTATACTAGTATGTGTACCAACATACATGTACTAATAGTCTATCTATTGAATACATAATGTGTTGGTATACTAGTGGTTGTTGTCTTTGGGTAAGCACAATATTTACCTAGTATATATATACATTTAATTTTCTCTCATCTCCTTATGAAATCATCACTTAGACCATTTTATAAAATACAAAATATCTTAATATTGATTTTCATTCTTATTGCTTTGTGCAATAAGTCTATGATAGTTTTTAAGTAACTCCTTTTCCCTCAAAATCCTTTTACCAAAAAGTAAAATGCCATCTATAAATCACTATCAATGTACTAAGCATTTTGGATACCAAGGGGAAGAAAAATGGTGACAAGGGGCATCTTCGCTTGTGAGCCCTAAATTTTTTTAGTTAAGGCTTCTGTGGTCCATAATAATTTTAACAACATCTTTGGGAAAAATCACATAAGAGATATTCTCATCTAGGCATTTGGAACCAGGCAGTGTGGTTCATCTTCGAGATAAAAAATTCTAAATAATTAAAAATAAAATAATTGACTTCCCCGTGAGTGAACCAACCCTTTAATCCTGTAAGATATTTCTTTTACGAAATTACAATGCCTTAACTTTCCTTGTGCATTTATTCTTTGCAGACGCTGGCATATGGGGGTGAGATAGCCGGATTTTGTTTTTTTGTTATGGATATTTTAGTCATATTTTGAATCACTCAACCCTTTAATCGTGTAAGATATTTCTTTTCTGAAATTACAATGCCTTAACTTTCCTTGTGCATTTATTCTTTGCAGAAGCTGGCATATGGGGGTGAGGTAGCCAGATTTTGTTTTTTTGTTATGGAAATTTTGGTCATATTTTGAAAAAAAATTATAGATTTTTGTAAATCTAGATAAAAGTTGTAAAATTTCATAATTTTGGATTCTATAGAAGTTTTTGATGGTGCTGAATCTATTTCTATGATCAAAAACATGATTTAAATACTATCTCTACATGACTTTTTGGATTTTTTTGCCTTAGTTTTAAACACTTTTAATCATTAGGAAAAATTCTTCCACTCCAAAAATGACTCCAATTAAATTAAATTAAATTACAAGACTTTTTGAATTCTTTTTGCCATAAATTTACATTTTTAACCCTGAAAACAAATCCTCACCTCGACTCCAATTGAATTGAATTAAATTAAATTCCATACCTCGAGCTCCCCGCAGATGATGTCAGATGTAACAAAAACTTTCGGTTGTAAAAGTTTTCCGATAATAAACATATACGATAATGAATATCAACATCTTTCTTTTTTAAAGAAAGACAGAAAGGTGAGCCCAAACAACCTGAAATCAAGATAAAAGTTGCCCATTGCGAGAAGGTAATTCTTTCCGATGTCACGTTAAGTGACGTCGGTCTTCTATAACCAGTGACGTCGGTCTTCTATAGCCATGCCTCACACTTTATTTGGTCCTACACCCACTTGACAGAAGCAACCATTCTGCTTAAATTAAACCTTTATGCTTTAGCTTTTATTAAACGAATGGTATAGAATATATGATGAAGTAAATCACCAATAATTACGTTACGAACATACGTACAGAAGCCCAGAGTTGTCAAACCTAACTTCCAGAAGCCTAGGAATGGGTTATCCATTCAGTTAAATATTGATATTCGAGGGTCCAACCAAATCATATGAAGATAGAGATTCGATTGCCTATCTTCTTTGCAGAGTATAATGTATAACTTATTTTTGGATGCCGATTGAAATCATGCCCTAAACTCACATAATTGACTGCCAGAAATATTAGGAGGCGTCAGGAGACACCAAGCCTGTGGTAATTTTTGACTCATAGATGTTATAATATTTTGAAATTTTTTTAATGGTAATCTGATTGTTTTGAAAATTTTATGGTAATGATTTTTCTCGGCCTTTGAGAAAAGGGAGAGGAAGATGAAGAGATAGATGGAGTAGAGAAATTTGAGGGTGATATAGACATACAAAGAGATATTGATGAAAAGTAAAGAGAAAAAAAAAATAATCTCTCTTATAACTTGATAAATCATAAATCTCCAAGCTTGATTTTACTCATTTTAAATATTCTAAACAAATTTTCAAAATATTCTAAATCTACCATCCACAAAAAAAAATGACTTTAAAATAAAAGCAATAAAAAAAACCTAGTTTATAATATACACAATAACAATAACGTTGAGAACACCCTTATAAATATGAGAATGTATCGGTGTGTTTCCATGTGAATTATTTGCTTATGTAACTATTTGTATGGATGCAGTGAGAGATCAGATCATTGGCAAGAAAATGAGGGCGTGCTGTGTTTCACACTCAGACGGGATGACACTGTTCTTATTTCTCTTCTTTACTCACTCACTTCATTTTGATATGAATCACTAAGAGATGTGAGGCGGCAGTGCCATTTCTCTGCGCATGAAGCCTTCAGTTCCTATATATATCGGCGCCTCTATATTTAACCCTGGTTAGTATTTTTATTTCACTTCACTTCTGCTCACTTTGCTCCAACAATATTTTTGAATATTTTGATGTTGGTTATTCTTACTTCCAATTTTTCCAGTCACAGGAATAAATGAAGTATGTTGTAGTTGTGGAGCTTGATTTCATACTCAACGCAATTTTTATTGATTACAAGTTTTAATCGTGTTGTGCTGAATTTATTAAATATCTTTGAATTTGAATGACAGTAACTAGGTTAAATAAATGATTTTACTTCTGTATTTTAGAATAGTTGATTTTGTTGTTGTCTGAATTTGAATGACCGTAACTAGGTTAAATAACTGATTTTAGAATAGTTGATTTTGTTGTTGTCTGTTTAGTTCCAGAAATAATTAACTAGACAGTAATTAAGTTAAATAAATGACTTTACTTTTGTATTTTAGAATAGTTCATTTTGTTGTGATCTGTTTATCAAATTTTAAAATATTTTTAAAATTGAAAATACTGATAAAATACTTATAATATTAAATTATTAAATTTGGTATTTTACTTATTGCAAGGTGTTTGTTTTGGAAAGAATTAGAGATGTTTTCTCATTTTAGACTTATATCATATTACTTTGTATTTGTAATGGTATATTAAAATAAAATATGGTTTAGTTATCCTGACAAAAATCTCGTAGATACAGATTGCATCATGTATCAATTTTTGTTTTATGATATATATTTTAGAATTTTTTCTTATTATAAACAAATTTTATGAGATATATATTAATTTTGTTTTATAATATAAATGTGAATATTTTTTTAATTATAAACTGATTTTATAAAATAGGCATGTTTTTAATTATAAACGAATTTTATAAAATCTGTATTTGATTTTGGTTTTATAATACAAATCTCAACTGTTTTTTTTTTATTATAAATGTATGTTTCTTATCGTTTTAAATCAAACTTTCAATACAAAACCAGTTCAAGAATAAAATATAAACCAGCACAATAATAAATTAGTGGTCCAGTTATTTCACCCTCAATTATAAGACATAATAAGCACACGCACAACAATTAACAACACCGAGGATGGAATGGTGTACATATAATGTGAATACCTAGGTATTTGTCTCTATGTTCCAATTTTTTTTATTATGTCCATTTGTTAATACAGTCTGTGCAGGATTCAGTAAACTCAATTTCCATTACGATGGAAGGACTTTATTGGTTCGTGTCATGATGGTATGCCTAATCTCTTTTTAGATTCACAAAGGAGAAGATGAGATGTCAGAGGAAGATGAGGACAAAACTTATCACAGCTGCCACACACATGCAAATTGTTTAGATAATAATGGATTCTTAATGTAGTTTTTTCTTTTCTTTTATAAAACATATTCTAACAGAATATTAGTTATGTTTTTATCTTATAGATTATTAAGAATTCAGGATATTTTGAAAGTTTGAAATAAATTTGAAATTAATATCTTTCAAATTTTTATAATATTTTAAAATCTATAATCAAAATATTACAACTTTATTAAGATTTCAAATTATAATTTTATTAACATTTCAAAATTGTTTGAAAATTCGAAATAAATTTGAAATTAATATTTTTCAAATTTTTATAATATTTTAAAATTTATAATCAAATTAAACGTAAATTACTATTTTTTACTTTTATGATATCTTAATAAGTGTAGGGAAAACATGATTTAGTTAGGTGAGTTTCATTTTATAATCAGTAATGAGTAGTAGTTACTTTATCTATTGATATGTTTTAATTTTTATTTATGATTTTTATTTAAGTAATTTGTTTTAATATTCTCATATTTAATTAAAAATAGTTTTATTGTTTTAATAATTTTGTTGGTATTGTTTCAATAATTTTTATGTATTAAGTACTATAATTATATATATAATTTACAAAATTATATTAGTAAATATGTTTGTGAGAATTATATATTTTTCACTATAAATATTTAAATAGATGATTGACAATCTCTATTGATTGCCTTCATGTGACATATTGTATTTCTTTTTCAGTGGAAGCATACAGAATCTAGATGGCACCAAAGAATAAAATAAACTTCAAAATAAATGGCCAAGAGCAGTTTAGGGTTTCTGCAAAAAATGTTTGTGAAGGACATAACAACCACGAGTGACGGATCACATCAGGAAACCAGGTGAGACCCTGTTAAGAGGAGGTGGAGGGGGATGATTTCCCAATCGTCATTGTTGATCTCGATCCCAAAGCCTCAAATCCCTCATCTCTTCTCAAGGCAATGCAAGACTCTTAGATATCTTTCATCATGCTCACTAAGCACAACCAAAACCTGACAATGAGCTGCTTCATAGTGTTCCTAGACTTGTGGTGCAACAATTAGATGGTTCTAGTGATTTTTAGCTCTAGAAATTTCCAATATTTGTCAAAACCCTCTCTCACAAGTCTCCGTGCCTCAGGGTTTGTGAATAGGAGGTTGAATCTTCACTTAAAAACAAAGTTTATAAGCTAATAGGTATTGAAGAGGGGAGTTTGAGAATCCTTTATGAGGGGAGGCAATTAAATTTTGAAAATACAATGAGGGATTATGGTATCACGTATGGTATGAAGAAGGATGCTTCTATCTTCCTCATTGTTGGACTTCTAAGAGGTGCAAAAGGAAAAGAGGCATCCTCTACCTCAAAACCCCTCTTATTTAAAGAAGCTCTCAATTTAGACTCTAATTCCCAACCCTCAAAGACTCTTGCTAGCCAGGCCTTTGTGGTTGAACATTCATTGGAAGCTATAGAAGAATGGTCTCTTCACCATGCTAAAGATTCATTTTTATGTTCAACATGCATTCATTTGTCATTTTAATGGATTATGGCCCTTGGATTCCACCCTTAGGGACTGCGTTTTCGAAAATTAGACATAGAACTTAGATCTACTTTTTTGTTTCAAAGGTTATTGTATAGTCGTCTTCAAAGGTCTTGCAAATCAATAGGGGGTTTTTGACTAGGGTCCCTATTTTTGGGGTTGTTCAGGACTCTCTATTCAACTAGGGTTCCTAGAGTTCAACTCACTGACCATAAAGACTTTGGACACTCCAGTTTGGGTAAGACTCCCAAACTTACCCCTCTAGTGGATTTAGCCATATTTTCTACATGGTATTGGAAATGATATTGGATGCTTTATCAAAACATATAATGACAAAATAACTAAGGGGTTCATATCGTTTGTCTGCATCTATGTTGAATTGGATTTAAATGTAGGTCTCTCAAACAAAATCATCCTAAAATTGGATGGAAAGAAACTTCATCAACCTCTGGACTACGAAAATGCAACTTTAGATGCAAATCTTGTCAGCAGTCAAGGCATCTACAAAGTGCATGCCCTAAAGGGGTGTCAGGATCCCTAGAGCCATGAAAACCCAACCAAGGATGGTGTGATCAGAAGGCATATCCAAATGTTAAGAACATAACAAGTAATAAGAAGGACGCCATTCAGCAGGAAAAGACATTTCCTAATACTTTAGTCTCACAAGATCCTATACAACCAAAAATGGACATGCCTCCACCCTACGTGGAAAAGAATCCTCCAACTATAGAGAATGAAAGTTCATTAGCATCAATCATGGCTAAAATTGGTGGAAAAAAATCACAGCACGAATATGGTTATTCAAATAGTGATAGGGATGTACTACACTGCGAGGAGGTGGTAGTGATGGAACTTCCTCTAAAAAACGAGGATATGACATTATCCTCAATTGTAATTGATAAAGTTGTAGGATGAGTAGATGTCCATAAGAGAAAACGGAAAAAAGAAAAACCCTTGAACACCTTTGGTGTTTGGCATTAGAAGGGATCACTATTCCTAAAGGTCATTTGATTTCAAGGGAAAATGCTTTGATCCATTCACGAAACACTGAAGCAACCACAACAACCATGGATGCAACAAAAAATAATCCAAATGGCAATGGATCTTGTCTTCCATACGAATGAGAAATAGCTTTGTTGGAAATCCCAAAATAAAAATAATGCAAAATTTGAATACATGCAAGAACATATCATCATTTGCAAATTTATGGGTGTATGACATTTGGAAAAAAGTCTACTCAATTGGATTCAAAAATATTGTACTCTAAAAGGAGACCTAGTTCTCAAACTTGGCTCCAAAGGTTTTTCACAACCATATTCAACAACATCAAAGAAATTGAAAAAAATATCCAAGGGGCCTTATTTCATGAATTTTGTTGGCCTCCTCATGAAGCATTGGGTTCCAAGAGTCAATCCAGAGAAAGAAGATTTCTCTTCAGCTCATGTTTGGATTCACTTTCATTCCCTTTCCCATGAATTTTGGGATCTATAAATCCTAAAGAGTATTAGTCATACCATCACGGACTTCGTCATGATCTCAAACATCACTAAGCATGACCACTACACTTCCTATGTGTGCCAACATCCAATTGAGTAGTGAAGATGAAATCTAGGAGAAACCAATAGATTATGAGAAAATCGCATTCAAATGTTACAAATATCATGAATATGGTCATCTATCTAGGGATTTTCCTACCAACCAAGTTCAACAACTGACTCAATAAAATCGAGTTTTGAACTAAGATGGATTTTCCCAAATAAGTAATAGAAGGAAAATAGCCAAAAAACGCTCTTGGAATTTCACCTCTGCAGTTGAAAATTACAAAAATAGGTAGACAATGCTTCAACAACTAACAAACATCGAAATAATAGGGCGAGAGGAGGTTGAAAATGACACAAAATGAGTAAGCAACTAAACAAGAACCCCAACAAATAGAAAACAAGAAGGAAATACCAACCAACAAGGGCAACCAAAAATATGAGGAAATGAAAGAAGATACACTGGAACCCTATGATCCATAAGAGTTAGAAGAAATGGGGTTGCACGACATTGATCTACACCTAGTTGAAGAATGGAAAAACAAAGATTGAGTAGATATACCAGAGTAGAAAATTCAACTCATCGGAAGAGCCTATTTCAAGCAACAAGAGTGTTCTCTTCACCAAGCTCAAAATACAGAGAGCTACAACCACCTAGGCCAAAGGACACCCCTAGAAAATGAAGGTCAATAAAGTACTTATGTGAAACAACACTTTATTTTTTAGTAGTTCTTTTTTTTATTTTTATCGAGTTTATTTTTTATTTTCTAAATAGTACTCTCTTTAATTTTTTGGTTATGGGACTCTCAAGTCAAAAATAGTATCAACAATTAGATTTTTTTTGTATTTATGTTACTAATTTATTTTCCCAAATAAAAAAATAAGACACGCAACAATATATATTAACACTTTTAATTATAATATAATTTTACTAATTATATAAATGAAAAATAATACTATCAAATTTTTAATTAAAAAAACCATTCATATAACATTTTTATAATAACAATGAAAAAAACATATATGATGTAAAAATTGAAATATATTCTAATGAATACATACACTTGCTTCTCAGAAGTTTGCACATCCCCATACATACATTCACTCTATATTATTGTTAATCAATTTTTTAGTAAAAATGTGATGATAGCTTGTTTTTGACAAATTAAGATAATATTATTTTACTTCCACCAATTAAATTGTCCTTTATTAAAAATGATGTACAATATGAATTCTCAAAGTAGTGTGACAAAAAATAAACATTTAAATTAGATGTATATACATTTTCACTTTATATATATTTAACATCTACCCGCATTAACAGAAGTTTAGAATTTCAATTACACTAGATTGGCTTATGCATATTGAGTTATAAAATGTACCAAAATGCAATAAGCATAGAAAATGTTTTAAAATGTTTTAATGAGTGAATTATTTGTGTTGAATCTCTTTTTCCTTAGGGATGAGACTAGAATGTTGGTAATTTGTTTGGTTTGGTGTTAATTCGTGTTTAGTGTAAATATTCCTTTATAAAGTACATTAATTATTGATAAAAATTATTGAAATTTTATCCATTACTGTGGGGTCATATATATTTGATAAAAATATAGAAATTTTATTTATTAATGTAGAGATACGTCTGTTGATAAAAATTCTCTAAGTATAGATACATCCGTTGATAAAAATTATAAAAATTCTCTACATTCATTGATATAAATTTTGAAAATTATTTATAATATTTTAAATTTAAGTAGGTTAATAAAAAAAATAATTTAAAATTCAAAATTTATTTATATTTATGTAAGTATTTTAATAAATAATTACATATTTATTTTTGTATGGTTAAAACCAATTATCTAAGCTCCTATCACTATTTGACGATATGAAAAGAAATATGTTAAACATAGTAAGTATAAGATTCTAGATTTTAATGGATAGTTGCGATCAATAAGGGTAACATTAAGAATATATGAATGTATATTTAAAAATTAAACGTGCACTTATTAAAAATGCATTTCTTTTATATCATGTTTTTATAATTAGTTTTTTTTTTTTAAAGATTTGGTGAATAGGTTATTTAGAGATAATTTTTTTTTAACTATTTTTAACTATTTTATATAAAAAGTTTAACTTTGTGAATGGAGTTAGTACTATTATATATGTTCAAATTTAATTAAAAAAGGGTTGTATATTAATTTAGATAGAAGTGTTTATTAATTATAGTGAATGGTAATCAACCATAACTTGTTATAGTTTAGTTTTTATTAGTGGTAGTTAATTATGGTCAATGGTCATTAAGTATAGCTTAATGTTTTTTAATCATAGTCAATTATGGTTTACAAATCTTACCCAGACATGTTGGTCATTAATTAGCATAATCACATTAATAAAGTCGGTGACCTATACTCATTCATATCATTTTCTACTTTTCATATAACAATTCACATATGGAAAATGACATTTGTAAAAGTATATCAACCACTTTATTAATGTGGTCATGCTAGTTGATACTTGTGAAAAAAAATATTATGAATGAATAAATTTAAAATTAAGGTACTATATTTTAAAAATCATATAACTTTTTTTTATCATTTTATATTTTTTTTGTTACCATATCTTATTGATTTTACAAAAAAGTTGACTTTGTGAGTGACATTGATACTATTAATTATAACTTCTATATATTAAGATCAAAATTAATAGGATAAAAGTTAACATATGAATTTGGATATATTGCTATCTCAACCATATAAATTAAATCAATAACACTTACTTCATGATACATCTCACATTGCTAAAATAAAAAATAAAAATAAAAAATCATAAAACCTAATTAAATTGTAACTTTATTATTATTATTATTTTATTATTATTAATTATAAAATGATTAATATGTAAGTTTAAACATATATATTTTAAAAAACATTGAACAAGATCATTTTTCATTAGGATTTACTTCCACTTTACCATGGTTATTTTTAATTTGTAAATAAAATTTGTTACCATATCATGGCTTATCAATACCACAGGCCTAAAAAACCATAAATCACCCCACATGACGCTTGTGCATATGACATTTTGTTTTAATTAATCAATTCAATTAAAGAGTAAAAAGAACATAACTACTTTGGAGATAAATTTCAAAAATTAATTCGTGTATACTACTATAAATATTCATGAATATTCTATGGAGATTAAATCTGTACCATTCACATGCAATGATTATTTATGATGAAATTAAAATCGTGAAATCCTAATTCTAAAATAAACATGCATATAGGTGTAATTAATGCTTATACAGTGTGAAGTGTGTATTTAAATTCAATTTTTTTTTCAAAATTATTTTTAGTTAATAAAATTTTATATTTATAGGAAAAAAATTTACAAATATGATTAATGATTTTTCTTATATATATATATATATAGATATATATATATATGAGATAAATCTAATCCAATTATGATTATTGACTCTCTCTCTCTCTCTCAAACACACACACACACACCCACCACACACATATAAATTATGTAGTTAACTTTTTTAGATGTTTTGAATAAAAATAATATAAAAAACTTGCAACCTTTTATTATAGATATGCTGATTTATATTGATTTATATTGTGTGCATGTACACTACTCTAATCCATATAAAATTACCACAACACCTTATTACATAAAGTGGCTTCAAGTCTTTTTGTTTGTGATCCTTTCTCAAACAAATTCCTTGTGCCAATAACAAGCATTATCAACATACATAAACACAAACAAGAATAAAGTGAACTTTTATATCAACATAACTATTTTATTTTTCAAACACAAGAATCTTGTCAAAATATTTCTTGTTAAATTAGAAACAAATAATAAAATTATATAAAGGCATACAAGATTAAAGTGAATTTTTACGTCATCATAACTTTTTGTTAAATACAAGGATCTTGTCAAAATATTTCTTGCCAAATTAGAAAGAAGAATAAAATCAAGTTCACTAAATAAAATTAAAATTGAAAAATGAAAATTGAAATAAAAAGGAATATATGAAAAATTATTAGCAAAAACATATATTATTTAGATATAAAAGTTGAGAATAACATAAATGCCTATTTGATAAGAAGTTTTTGGAATTCTTGATTTTTGAGATGAAATATCATATTTATTGGTTGTTTTTACCTTTGTCTTTGTTAAACAAATGGTACTCTAAAATCATTGTTGATCTCGATCCCAAAGCCTCAAAACTCCCATCTCTTCTCAAGACAATCCAAGACTCGTCGATATATTTCATCATGCTCACTAAGCACAACCAAAACTTGACAATGAGCTGCTTCATAGTGTTCCTAGACTTGCGGGGCAACAATTAGATGGTTCTAGTGATTTTGAGCTCTATAAATTTCCAATATTTATCAAAACCCTCTCTCACAAATCTCCATGCCTCAGAGTTTATGAATAGGAGGTTGAATCTTCACTTACAAACAAAATTTATAAGCTAACAGGTATTGAAGAGGGGAGTTTGAGAATCCTTTATGAGGGGAGGCAATTAAATTTTGAAAATACTATGAGGGATTAAGGTATCATGTATGGTACCAAGAAGGATGCCTCTATCTTCCTCATTGTTGGACTTCTAAGAGGTGCAAAAGGAAAAGAGGAATCCTCTACCTCAAAACCCCTCTTATTTAAAGAAGCTCTCAATTCAGACTCTTGTTCCCAACCCTCAAAGACTCTTGCTCGTCAGGCCTTTGTGGTTGAACATTCATTGGAAGCTCCAGAAGAATGGGCTCTTCACCACGCTAAAGATTCATTTTTATGTTCAACATGAGGTTGTTTTTCATTTTAATGGATTATGGCCCTTGGATTCCGCCCTCAGGGATTGGGTTTTCCAAAATTAGACGTAGAACTTAGATCTGGGATTTTGTTTCAAAGGTTGTTTTATAGTCGTCTTCAAAGGTCTTGCAGATCAATAGGGGGTATTCGACTAGGATCCCTATTTTTGTGGTTGTTCAGGACTCTCTATTCAACTAGGGTTCCCAGACTTCAATCCACTAAGCATAAAGACTCTAGACACTCTAGTTTGGGTAAGACTGCCAAACTTACCCCTCTAGTGGATTCAACCATATTTTCTACAAGATATTGGAAATGATCTTGGATGCTTTTTCAAAACATATAATGACAAAATAACTAAGGGGTTCATCTCATTTGTTTGCATCTATGTTGAACTGGATTTAAGTGTAGGTCTCTTAGACAAAATCATCCTAAAATGGGATGGACAGGAACTTCATCAGCCTTTGGACTACGAAAATGCAACTTTTAGATGCAAATATTGTCAGTTGTCTGGGCATCTATATAGTGCATGCCCTAAAAGGGTATCAGGATCCCTAGAGCCACAAAAACCCAACCAAGGATGGCATGACTAGAAGGCATATTCAAATGTTAAGAACATAACAAGTAATAAGAAGGAAACTATTCATGAGGAAAAGACATTTCCTGATACTTTAGTCTCACAAGATCCTATACAATCAACAATGGACATGCCTCCACCCTACGTGGAAAAGAATCGTCCAGCTATGGAGAAGGAAAGTTCATTAGCATCAATCATGGCTAAAATTGGTGGAAAAAAATGACAACATGAATATGATTATTTAGATAATGATCGGGATGTACTACACTTCGAGGAGGTGGTAGCGATGGAAATTTCTCTAAAAAATGAGGATATGACATTATCCTCAATTGTAATTGACAAAGCTATAGGATGGGTAGATGTCCATAAGAGAAAAGGGAAAAAAGAAAAACCCCTGAACACATTTGGTGTTTGGCATTAGAAGGGATCACTATTCCTAAAGTTCAATTGATTTCGAGGGAAAATGCTTTGATCCATTTAGGAAACACTGAGGCAACCACAACAACTTTAGCTGCAACAAAAAATAATCCAAATGGCAATGGATCTTGTCTTCCATAGGAATCAGAAACACCTTTGTTGGAAATCCCAACATAAATATAGGTGCAAAATTTGAATACATTCAAGAACATATCATCATTTGTAACTTTATGGGTGTATGACATTTGGAAAAAACCCTACTCAATTGGATTCAAAAGTATTGTACTCTAAAAGGAGACCTAGTTCTGAAACTTAGCTCCGAAGGTTTTTCACAACCATATTCAACAACATCGAAGAAATTGAACAAAATAACCAAGGGGGGCCTTATTTAATGAAATTTGTTGGCCTCTTCATGAAGCATTGGGTTCCAATAGTCAATCTAGACAAAGAGGATTCCTCTTCAACTCAGGTTTGAATTCACTTTCATTCCCTGCCCCAGGAATTTTGGGATCCATAAATCCTAAAGAGTATTGGTTATACCATCAGGCACTTCGTCATGATCTCAAACATCATTAAGCATGATCACTACACCTCCTATGTGTTCCAACATCCAATTGAGTAGTGGAGATGAAATCTAGGAGAAGCCAACAGGTTACGAGAAAATCCCATTCAAGTGTTGCAAATATCATGAATATGGTCATCTATCTAGGGATTTTCCTACCAACCAAGTTCAACAACTGACTCAAGAAAATAAAGTTTTGAACTAAGATAGATTTTCCCAAATAAGTAATGGAATGAAAATAGCCAAAAAAGGCTCTTGGAATTTCACCTTTGTAGTTGAAAATTACAAAAATAGGTAGAAAATGCTACAACAATTGACAACCATTGAAATAACAAGTGGAGAGTAGGTCGAAAATTACACAAAATGAGTAAGCAACTAAACAAGAACCCAAACAAATAGAAAACAAGAAGGAAATACCAACCAACAAGGGCAACAAAGAAGATGAGGAAATGAAAGATGATACACTAGAACCCTACGATCCATAAGATTTAGAAGAAATGGGGTTGTGGGGCATTGATCTACAAGCCCTAGTTGAAGAATGGAAAAACAAAGATTGAGTAGATATACCAAAGTAAAAAATTCAACTCATCGAAAGAGCCTATTTCAAACAACAAGAGTGGACTCTTCGCCAAGCTCAGAATACAGAGAGCCACAACCACCTAGGCCAAAGGACACCCCCACAAAATGAAGGTCAATAAAGTAGTTCTTTTTTTATTGTTATCGAATTTATTTTTTATTTTCTAAATAATACTGCATTTTATTTTTTGGTTGACTCTCAAGTCAAAAATAGTATCAACAATCACATTTTTTTGTATTTATGCTACTAATTTATTTTCCCAAATAAAAAACTAAGGCACACAACCATATATATTAACACTTTTAATTATAATATAATAATTTTATACTAATTATAGAAATGAAAAATAATATTATCAAATTTTTAATTAAAAAAACCATTCATGTAACATTTTTATAATAACAATGAAAAAATATATATGATGTAAAAATTGAAAGATATTATAATAAATATATGTACTTGCTTATATATTAATTTGTTTCGAAGAAGTTTGTACATCCCCATACATACATTCACTCTACATTATTGTTAATCATTTTTTTACTAAAAATGTGATGATAGCTTGTTTGATAAATTAAGATAATATTATTTTACTTTCATCAATTAAATTGTCCTTTATTAAAAATGATGTACAATATGAATTCTCAAAGATAGTGCGAGAAAAAGTAGACATTTAAATTAGATGTATATACATTTTCACTTTATATGTATTTAACACCTACCAGCATGAACAGAAGTTTAGAATTTCAATTACACTAGATTGGTTTATGCATATTGGGTTATAAAATGTACCAAAATGGAATAAGCATAGAAAATGTTTTAATGAGTGAGTTATTTGTGTTGAATCTCTTTTTCGATAGATAGAGCCTTTGGATGAGACCAATGGAATCATGAGAATGTTGGGAATTTGTTTGGTTCTATGTTAATTCGTGTTTAGTGTAAATATTGCTTTATAAAGTACATTAATCATTGATAAAAATTATTGAAATTTTATTCATTACTGTGGGGTCACATATATTTGATAAAAACGAGAGAAATTTTATTCATTAACGTAGAGATACTTCTATTGATAAAAATTCTCTACGTAAAAATACAGATGTTGATAAAAATTATAGAAATTCTCTACATTTATTGATAAAAATAATAGAAATTCTATTAATAAGAGACCAAATCTATTTATATAAAAAATGTTATCTTTATTTTGAGACGAATCTATTAAACTAGGTGCAATTGTTGAACTCACCAACCAAGTTTTATATATAAACATCCTTCAAAATAATATTTAAATTAATTATAATATTTTAAAATTTAAGTATGTTAATAACAAAATAATTCAAAATTCAAAATTTATTTATATTTATGTAGGTATTCAATAAAATAATTATGCTATATTTATTTTTGAATAGGGTTTTAACAATTTTAATTTAAAGCTTCATTCACTATTTCAAGGGTACGAACAAGAAAATATGCTTAAAACATGGTAGAGTACGAGAATTTTAAATTGATAGTTGCTCATCATGAGTGGTTGTAGAAACATGTATTTGAGGGACTTCATGGTAA
Organism: Pinus taeda; assembly: GCA_000404065.3. Classification (NCBI taxonomy): domain Eukaryota; kingdom Viridiplantae; phylum Streptophyta; class Pinopsida; order Pinales; family Pinaceae; genus Pinus; species Pinus taeda. The sequence continues at coordinate 139,639 of APFE031459145.1, read as the reverse complement.
ACACAAGCAAGTAAGACCTGTCAAAGAGGATGAACAAAGGAAGCATAAGAAGAACCAACAACACACCTCGAACTTGATAATCAAAGCACCATGAAGACTCCAAGATTGAAGACCTTTCGAAGGGTGGAAATACTAGGAGTAGATGATGAAAAAGAACATACACAATGAAAACCATGTCACTACTAAAGCAATTCCATGTCATCATTCAATATCAATCCAAATCATCCAAGATAGTGATGTGTCAAGTTTCATCATATGATTTTGTGGAAGATAAAATGTATCATCATAATCATTGTATAAGACAAACAAGTAAATTCCCAAGTATCATAAGTGAACTCAAGAGTCACATAAGTCAAAAGGACATGTAATACTAAAAGTCACATGTAATTCCAAAATTCATTTGGAACTTCGAAGGATGTAGAAGTCCAAAGGTCACTAGAAGTTAGAAAGTCAAGAGTCATGAGGATATGGAAGGTCACTCCTCAAGTTATAAATAGGTACTCATTTCTCATGTAAAGGACTTTTAGCCTTGGATTCTCCCATAAGGCATAAGAGAGATAAGTTAGTACTTTTTGGGAGCAAGTAGTGGCTCCAACACTCGACTATTGGAGCAAGTTATGTTCATTGTATTCATGCATCTTGGGACTTTTACTTAATATTTGAAGCCTGATGGCCAACACATTTTCATACATGGATTATGAATGTTTGTAAGAATATTCTATGAATGTTTATGGCTCATGTTTGCTTTCACCAAATACTAAGGTAGTTGAACTATTTCAGTTATTTAGTGTGTATCTTGTGAGAATGTGTTGTAATGGTTATGACGATTGTCACATCTCTATGGACTATTCCCTTGGATATTAGACGAAACACTCTTGTTTTCATGCATATTTATTAGGGTGGTACTATTACCTCTCTCTTAGAGAATCAACATCTTTCCCCTATGCAGTAGAAGAACCTTGATGCACCTACAACTAAACATTCACCCGACAGACTAGCTTGCTTTTCGAAGACACATGAGATTCTCTCTCCTACTAAAAGCTAAAGCCAAGACATATATTTAAATAGATGAAAACGGGGCTGTATTCTAGATAAGGCTCCCATCCCAAATAGTGTGAGGTCTAATTGGGATTGGATATCAAGGAGACCCCCTTGAATGATGGTATGTCCAACACTATCAATAGAGTGGAAGAAAATAATATCTCTTAATTATAATGCCTTACAACAATGAATATACATAAATAGAAAAAAAACATAGTTTTTTCTTCATTTCTATAAAACCATCTACAAAATAAATAAAAATATTTTCTCATGCATTAATTATTATAAATAAACTACCAAATCAAATATTTTTATTACTCTATTTTTTAATATAAAAATTATAAATTTCCAAATTAACTTAACATTACATTTTTAGAAACTCTCATTATAAAGTTTGCAAGTTTGAAAATTAGATCATATATATCAAATAACAAATTAATTTAAAACATTTAGAGTGTTCTCGCTAAGAAGCATAGAACTTCCACCAATTTGTTAAAAACTCGGTATTTTATGTGGTATTTAGTATTGTTGTCACAATTGTTTTCATGGATTTCACCTTATAATGGTTAAAATATGTTCTTGAATAACTCATTTTCTCTGTATTCATTGAATATATATATATATAGAGAGTAATTGTTAATATATAATTATATTTTACTATTAGATATATTTTGTTTTCACTTATAGAGTAATGAAAAAAATTTCATTATTATGTATTAGAGTTTTTGGTATGAAAAAAGTTTGATTATTATTTATTGGAATTTTTAGTTAAAATAGAACCTAACAATATATAATTTAAACATGTGATTTCAACCAATCCATTCTAAATTTTCAAATTTTGAACCGATTCAAGTTTACAACCTCATAACCGTGAAAATTTATTTTATAAAAAACATAAAATGATAGCCTATGGACGTATTATTTTACATCTTTCACATTTAGATAACATAATCTCTTACATTTATATCACTCTACACGGTTTCGAAAAATTATGCAACTCTAAGGTTGGTGTGGGAAGAAATTGCGAATGATTTAATTCATGGTGTGACCCATTTGTAAACTATTCCATTCCTGAAAATGACTTTGAGCGCATCAAACTTTGGTATGACGGAAGCTAATTTTGTTGAAACAGAAGCGGAACAACAGTCCGATCATTTTACAGGAAATATAACCGCAATAGACGAGATTTTCATGGATGACGGCGATCTTGAAGAAAATGACATACGTCCACTCACCAAAAGGTTCCATGAAGGGATTAAAAAAAAAAAAAAAAGTTGTATATCAATTTAAATAAAAGTGTTCGGGAATTATAATCAATAGTAATTAATCATACCTTGTTATAGTTTAGTTTTTATTAATAGTGGTTAATGGTCATTAAGTATAACTTAATCATATTTAAACATAATCAATTATGGTTTATTAATTTTATTTAGACATGTTAGTCGTTAATTAGCACAATCACATTAATAAAGTGGGTGAGTATACTCATTAGTGTCATTTTCTACTTTCCATATGACAATTTACATATGGAAAATGACATTTGTAAAAGTATATCAACCACTTTATTAATGTGGTTGTGCTAGTTGATACTTGTGCAAAAAAATATTATGAATGAATAAATTTAAAATTAAAGTACTATACTTTAAAAAGCATATAACTTTTTTTATCATTTTATATTTTTTTTGTTACCATATCTTTAACCTTATTGATTTTACAAAAAAGTTGACTTTGTGAGTGACATTGATACTATTAAGTATGGAGTTGTCTATAACGCGACTTTTTGAAAGCTTTTCTGGTGGCTTTTTCCGGTCAAAATCCGGCAGCAATTTATTCGAATCGCAAGTTTGATAGCTAAATTTCTGCACAATCAAAGCGTCCCAGGGGCTTTTCAGGGAACTGAATCCAAATATGCAGTTCAAAACCCTTTTTATCTGCAACAAATCAAGATTTCACCTCAATTTCTTCCCCTGGATTCCGTCACCGAAATCTCCAAAAAGTCGCATTATAGACAACTCCATTAAGTATAACTTCTATATATTAATTATAAAATTAATAGGATAAAATTAACATATGAATTTTGGATTATATTACTATCACAACCATATAAATTAAATCGATAACACTTACTTCATGATACATCTCACGTTGTTAAAAAAAAAAAATCTAAACCCTAACTAAAAAAATAACTTTAATATTATTATTATTATTATTAATTATAAATGAATTAATATGTTAAGTTAAATACATACATATATATATATATATATATATATATATATTTTAGAAAACAAAGAACAAGATTATTATCATGGAGATTTACTTCCACTTTACCATTGTTATTTTTAATTTGTAAATAAAATTTGTTACAATATCATGGGTTATCAATACCACATGCCTAAGAAACCATAAATTGCCCCCACATGACACTTGTGCATATGACATTTTGTTTTAATTAATCAATTTAATTAAAGAGCGAAAAGAATATAACTACTTTGGAGATAAATTTCAAAAATTAATTCATTTATACTACTATAAATATTCATGAATATTCTATGGAGATTAAATCTCTACCATTCACACCCAATGATTATTAATAATGAAATTAAAATCCTGAAATCCTCATTCTAAAATAAACATGCATATAAGTGTAATTAATGCTTATACAGTATGAAGTGTGAAGTGTATATTATAATTCAAATATTTTTCATTTAAATTAATTAAATTTTAATATTATAGGAAAAACATTTACAACAATAATGATAATGATTCTCATATATATATATGAGAAAATCATAATTATAACTATATATATATATAATATTAAGATTATGTAGTTAACTTTTTAGAATGTTTTTGAATAAAAAAAATATAAAAAACTTGTAATCTTTTATTATAAATTGCTGATTTATATTGATTTATATTGTGTGCATGTACACTACACTAATTCATATAAAATTACCACAATGCCTTATTACGGCTTCAAGTCTTTTTGTTTGTGAGCCTTTCTCAAACAAATTCCTTGTACCAATAACAAGCATTGTCAACATACATAAACACAAACAAGATTAAAGTGAACTTATATATCAACATAACTATTATTTTTTTCAAATGCAAGAATCTTGTCAAAATATTTCTTGCTAAATTAGAAACAAATAATAAAATTATATAAATGCATACAAGATTAAAGTGAACTTTTATGTCATCATAATTTTTTTTTAAATACAAGGATCTTGTCAAAATATTTCTTGCCAAATCAGAAAGAAGAATAAAATCGAGTTCACTAAATAAAACTAAAATTGAGAAATGAAAATTGAAATAAAAAGGAATATATGAAAAGTTATCAGCAAAAACATATATTATTTAGATATAAAAGTTGAGAATAACATAGATGCCTATTTGATGAGAAATTTTTAAAATTGTTGATTTTTGAGATGAAATATCATATTTATTGGTTGTTTTTGCCTTTATCTTTGTTTAACAAGTGGTACTCTAAAATCATCAATTTTTCAAGGTATTGTTTTGACATTTAGAATTTTCTTAGTTATAATATATCAACAATATTTTTTTCAAATGTTGTTTTTCCAAAATTTCACTAGTTTTGAAAATATTTGTTGTTTAATGATGTATTTTATTATTTTCAAGGTGAGTTGTTTTAGAATGTAAAGCTTCTAAATTATCCACATTCGTAGCCATAGTCTTGACATTTCAAATCCATATCAAGCTTCATCGTTAAGAGATTTAAAGAATAAGATAATGGATTTGATAAATAAATAAGGAAAATTTATCATTGGGATAGAATATACTTACACTTACTAAGTAAACCAATAAATTGTAAGATACTAAAAAGAGTTGTCTTGTTAATAATAAAATGACAATGTTAAAATTATCATTAAAACTAAAGTTATGATACTTTATTAAATATAATTCAAATATTTGATGCAGGAGCATCCAGCTAAGGGCACCATGACTAGGTGTTGGTCTCAACTAAGGAGGAGAAGTTCATCAGTATTTAAATTTCAATTGTTTTTGTTAATTAAAAAATATCTTAGGAACTTGTCTTATGTCATTGTAAGTTAATAGGTACTTAGGTTCAACACAATCAGGTTGTTTGATCTTTTATTTTTAGTTAATCTTTACAGTTATCTACTTTTGAAAAAAAAAAAACATAAAATAAAGGAATATATTGTCTCTATATTCTACAGAACGAGAGAATTAAAACAACAAGATAAGTTATCAACTGCATAACTAAAGAAGCAACTGCCAACAGTTTGCTCAACTATATTGTAACATTATAAAATATATGTACATAGTGTGGAAAAGGGTCCGACATTTTTTTCAGCATAGAAGAATAATACAAACATAGAAATATTTCTTTTCATCCCTAAATGCATCTGTCTAGTTATTGTTTTCATCTAATTCTTATCATAAGTAATGTAAAGACAGTTGAATAATCTGTTAGAAATCCTTCCAGATAAAACAGAGACAAACTTTCCATAATTAAACAACAAGCAGAAGCACAACTACGAAAATGAATACAACCAGGAGCATCGAAGACAGAGCATGCGGTTCCTTTCTTATTGACAAGCTACAAAGGTACTAGTGTACGCTACAACAAGCTGTTTATCAACAAATACAACTAGGGAAAAGAATTTGACCAAGAGATAACCCTGTGCATAAAAAAAAAAAATCTTTACATTGGTTTTTAAAACTGATCATAGTAGCAAAAATATTTGCATTTCAACTACACAATTACAAGTCCAAAAGTCCAACGGCCCTAAGGGCGAGAAAACCCTCCTTCGGGAGCAGAGCAGTGAGAACAGGATTAGGGTTATATCCTTGAAAATTCATTACAGTTCACTAAAGAATCAACAACATTCAACCAACCGAACCGAAGGCCTAGATTGCCATCAACCAAGTGACATTACAACAAAAATCCAGGTCGAACACAAAATAAAGCAACCAAAGAAATCCTCGACCAAACATTTACAGCAAGGAAAGACCCTACTAGTTCCATTCGAAGGAAGGGCTGAGGGATATCCCAACCAAAGACCCAACGACTTGCCTAGGAAACACAACAGAGTATTAGCACCATTAACTAGAAGAAAACAAAAGAGACAGTGGAAAGTTGATAGCAAGGGAGGAGAACATTGGAAGCACTTACCCATTCAACATCCAATGTTGGATGGGGAAACTCATATTAGGCCGCGGCCATTGCAAAACAAAACCCTGCTTGCAAGGAGCAATGCCTGTTAGTGCATAAAAAAATTGAGGATGCAACATTCATCATAGAATGAATTCTTACATTGCTGGAGTTGAGCGAACACTTGAGGAAAGGATCTTGTTGAGGCCACAACCTGACTTCATAAGCATGCAGACAAATCAACTAACAAGACAACCATACAAGCAGCTGAAGGAACTATAAGCAAGCTCAGAAGAACGAGTGAGAAACAAATGTGAGACAATGAGAACTGAGCCACCAAAAGATTAGAGAAGCCCTCACAAGAGTTCAACAATCGAGTAACAGAGCCAAGCTCACAAGAGCGTGAACAAAAAAAAAACACTGAGTAAATCGACCAAAGCTACCACTTACCAATAGAGAAGCCATAGTTACTACGGACAGAGCATCATTTGAAAAACAACGACAATCACCCACAAAACCGCAGATCTCTCAACCCCAACAGAGCAAAATTAAATGGACCGGGAACAACGAACAATCTAGGGTTTAGCCAATCGCGGGAAGGAAACCCGAGGGCAGGACAATGTTCCTCTCGACGTACAAAACCATTAATACAGAAAATCAATGCAAATTCAAAATATCAGTGCTAAACTCTATTTTACAAACTAATCATATGCCCATTAATTGAATCATTGTTAATAAATAATTATTGGAGTGATTAAGTCACAAGACATGGGTTAGTCACATCATAGTGGTATCAGTTCGGGATTTAGAATTTGCTTGAGAAATGGAAGTAGGAAGACGAGGTCGTGGAAGAGGTGCTCAAAGAGCAGCAGAGGAAGGATTACGGGAGGAAATCAGGATCCTTGCTGCCCACTTGGAGGCAGTTGAAGCAGGAAGGAGAAGGGATCCAGAGGTAGGATATGATAGCGAAGAAGAAGCTGTAGTGACAACAGATGGATCGGATGAAGAAGGGTCGAAAATGAGATTGTTGAGGTCGGTCATGTTGGCGAGTAGTAAGCCTAAACCAGAAATTCCAAATTATGATGGTAACTTGTCCACATAAGTTCTGTGGACTGGATTAGTGAACTGGATAAATATTTTGAGTGTGAAGAGGTTAGTGAAGACTGGAGAGTTAAGTTCGCTGCAACGAAGATGAAGGGACACGTAGCCCTATGATGGGACAATGTCCAAACAGAGAGAAGGAGGTTGAACAAGTTTCCAATAAAGAAATGGTCAAGGATGGTGGCCAAGTTGAAAGGCAGATTTCTACCCAAGGATTACCAGATTGCATTGCATCAGCAAGTGCAAAATTTGAAACAGAAAGGGATGACAGTGAGAGAGTATATTGAAGAGTTCTACCGGGTAAATTTGAAAGTTGGTTATATAGAGGACACCTTGGAGAAAACAGCAAGGTATGTAAACAATTTAAAATTGGAAATATTAGATGAAATCAACATTCTTTCCTCGAAAATTATAGAGGAGGCATACTAAAGTGCCATGAAGGTAGAAGAGAAGATCACTAGAAAGCCAAATGCTAGGAGAGGACGAGCGAGGTAGAGGAGCTAACAATTAGTGCTACAGGTGCCACAAGTGGGGGCACAAATCTTTTGAGTGTCCTGAAGCGAAATAAACTGGACATAGAGGTGCGTATTTCACACAGCCAGAAGAAGCAAAGGAACCCCCTCAAGAAGCATAAAATGTGCTGGAAATAGGGGAAGCCTTAGTTTTAAATAAAGTGTTGCTCAAAGTAGCCAAAGAAATAACTGAACAAACTCAAAGGAAAGCATTGTTCTGGAAAATTTGTAAGTCACACGGAAAATGTTGCAAGCTGATTATCAACAATGGAAGCATGGATAACTCGGTTGCCACGGAAATGGTAGAGAAGTTGGGTTGAAGCGGTTGAAGCATCCCACTCCTTACAAGGTATCATGGCTATAGAAAGGCCATCAGTTGTTGGTAGATGAACAATGCGAAGTTGAGTTCCACATTGGCAGATAGAAGGAAAAGGTTATTTGTGATATAATGCCAATTGATGTATGTCATATACTGTTAGGAAGGCCATGGAAGTATGACAGGAAGGTAGTACATGACAGGAATACAAACTGCTATAAGTTTGTCAAAGATGGGATCAAACACACACTTGTAGCCATCAAGGAGGAGGATACGACAGAAACAAGTGGGACGAGAGTGTTACTAGTGGGTTGAAAACAATTTTTGAAGCAGATTGAAGACAGTGAAGAAAGCTATGCTATTGTAGGAAGAGCCAAGACGGTGCTGTTACACACAAAGGTGTCAGATTTACCTGTGGAAATTCAATAGATGGTGCAGGAATTCAACAACATAGTAATGGATGACTCACCCGAAAAATTACCTCCCAAGAGAAGTATAAGTCATAATATTGACTTTATACCCAGAGCAAGTCTACCAAATAAGGTAGTGTATCGGATGAGCCCGGAAGATAATGAGGAGATCAGAAAAGAGATGCAGGAATTGCTAGATAAAGGGATGATAAGGGAGAGTTCGAGCCCTTGTGCAATTCCAACAGTTCTTGCTCCCAAGAAAGGAGGAGAATGGCGAATGTGCACAGATTTGAGGGCCTTCAACAAAATTACGATTAGGTACAGATTTCCCCTACCGCGGATAGATGACATGATGTACTGCCTGAGTGGGGCAGCATAATTCTCAAATTTTATTTAGAGAGTGGGTATCATCAGATTCGAATCAGGGAAGGGGATGAGTGGAAGACAACCTTCAAAACCAATGAAGGACTGTATGAGTGGCTGGTAATGCCATTTGGACTGAGTAATGCACCCAGTACCTTTATGCAACTGATGAATAAAATGCTGAAAGAATTCATTCGAAAGTTTGTAATAGTGTACGCGGATGATATATTAATTTTTAGCAAGACAAAGGAGGAACAATTTCGACATGTTCGAAGTGTGCTGGAAAAATTGCAGCAGAATAAGCTACTCATAAATATAAAAAATGTACTTTTTTTGCAAAAATAATTGGTTTATCTGGGTTTCGTGATTGCAGAAAATGAGTTGAATATGGGCCTGGAGAAAATTGTAGCAATTATCAACTGGCCATCCCCAAAAAAGTATGTTTGAGGTACGTAGTTTTCATGGGCTCGCAAGTTTTTACCGTAAATTTATAAGAAATTTCAATGAAATATGCACACCTATGTCGGACACTATAAAGAAGACAAGTCAGCCTTTTCATTGGACCGAGGCAACAAGAGGAGTTTTCAGCTACTGAAGAAGAAGATCACAGAAAGACCGATCCTAAGATTGCTAGATTTTAATAATATTTTTCAGGTTCGTTGTGATGCAAGTGGTATGACCATTAGAGTTGTACTTAGCCAAGAAGACAAACCTATTGCATTTTTTAGGAAGACGTTGAATGAGAGCAGGCAGAAGTATTCATCCTACGACAAAGAATTCTATGCTGTCATCCAAGCACTAAAGCATTGGAGACACTATTTGCTGGGGAAAGAGTTTGTTTTATTCTCAGATAATTTTGCACTGCAATATGTGATGCAATAGCATAAGCTAAATCACAAGCATGCAAAGTGGGTAGAATATTTGCAGAGTTTCACCTTTGTGTTGAAACACATTAGTGGGCAAGCCAACAAGGCAATGGATGCATTGAGTAGTAGAGCCTTACTCCTGCAGGAGAGTACGATACAAGTACTGGGCTTTGAGCATTTGAAAGACTTGTATCAGATTGACACAGACTTCAAAGAGGCTTATGAAGCCTGTCAAATTCCTTTGCTGATAAAAAATAGTCCATGGTTAGACTATAATTTGCAGGAGAAGCTATTGTTTAGAGGGCGACAATTATGCATTCTCTATTGTTCAATAAGAGAGAATATTATTTGGGAGAGGCACAGTGGACGTCTAACCGGACATTTCGTTATAGACAAAACATTAGAGCAACTCAGCCATTTTTATTATTGGCCAAAAATGCGAAGGAATGTGCAGAGATTTGTGACAAGATGTAAAGTGTGTCAGTTGGAAAAAGGACATAGTCAAAATATGGGGCTATACACACCATTCGCCATTCCAAGTAGACCATGGGACTTAGTCAGCTTGGACTTTGTCTTGGGTCTACCAAGGATGCAGCGGGGTTATGATTTAGTGATGGTAGTAGTAGATTGGTTTTCAAAGATGGCACATTTCATCCCTTGCAGAAAAACCAATGATGCCAATCATGTGGCCCACTTGTTCTTTACAGAGATTGTCAGGCTACATGGTCTACCTAAGTCCATTCTCTCTAACAGGGACGTGAAGTTTCTAGGGCACTTCTGGCACACCTTATGGAAGAAGATGGACATGCAATTAAGTTTCCGCTCTCCTTATCGCCCCCAGACTGATGGGCAAATAGAGGTGGTCAACAGGAGTCTGGGGAACCTGCTACAAAGTTTGATCACTAAAAATTCGCGAATGTGGGATCGAGTACTTGCCAAGGCGAAGTTCGCTTATAATGACTCACCCAATCATAGCATGGGTTACATTCCTCTTCAGATCTTTTATGACACAGTTTCCACAATAAAATGACTAGTAGAAGCACAACTACAAAAACGAATAAAACCAGGAGCATCGAAGAAAGAGCATGCAGTTCCTTTCTTATTGACAAGCTACAAAGATACCAAAGTATGCTACAGCAAGCCGTTTATCGACATATACAACTAGGGAAAAGAATTCGACCAAGAGGTAACCCTGTGCATATTAAAACAAAATTATTTACATTGACTTTTAAAAGTGATTACAGTAGCAAAAAAAATTGCATTTCGACTACACAATTACAAGTCCAAAGGTCCAGTGACCCTAAGGGTGAGAAAACCCTCCTTTGGGAGGAGAGCAGTGAGAAGAGGGTTATGGTTATAACCCTGGAAATTCATTACATTTCATTGAAGAATCAACAACATTCAAGAAATTGAACCAAAGAACTAAATTGCCATCAACCAAATGACATTAAAAGAGAAACCCAAGTCGACCACAAGAGAAAGCAACCAAAGAAATCCTTGACCAAACATTTACAGCAAGGAAAGACCGTATTGGTTCCATTCGAAGGAAGGGCCAAGGGATATGTCGGCCAAAGACCCAGCGACCTGCATAGGCAACACACCAGAGCATTAGCACCGTTAACTGGAAGCAAATGAAAGAGACAGTGGAAGGTTGATAGCAAGGGAGGAGAACACCAGAAGCACTTACCCGTTCAACAGCTAACGCTGGATGAGGAATCTCATATTAGACCATGGCCATTGCAAAACAAAACCCTGCTCGCAAGGAGCAACACCTGTTAGTGCATAAAAAAAGTTAAGGATGCAACATTCATCATAGAATGAATTCTGACCTTGCTCGAGTTGAGCGAACTCAGAGGAAAGGATCATGTTGAGTCTGCAACCTGAGTTCATAAGCATGTAGACAAATCAACCAACGAGACAACCATATAAGAAGCTGCAGGAACAATAAACAAGCTCAGAAGAACAAGTGAGAAATGAATGTGAGATAGTGAGCACTTAGCCACCAAAAGAACAGAGAAACCCTCACAACAGTTCAACAATATTAGAGCCGAGCTCACAAGAGCGTGAACAAAAAAAAAAAATTGACTAAAGCTACCACTTACCATGTGGCATATTTCACCTAAAGACTACTAAATATGAAAAAGGCAAAAGATAGGTCTCAAATAGACCCAAGGCCTCAAGACCTAGAAAGAGATCCTACAGGTATGTCCCTAGAACACATTACTACAAGCCCTCTGACATACACTTGCATACCTCCAAACAGGAGAAATGGAAGAAACTTACTTGTTGGCTTTGTGGTGAGACTGGACACACTTCTAATAAATGTCTAGTAGGAGAAGAGTCAAAGAAAAATAGAGGTAAGAAATATCAATCTCTGTACAGACAAGGTAAAGCCCTCAAAACTGAGACCCAAATATAGTGTATGAAATGTGGGTCAAGGAGTCATGCAACAGATCACTTCCCTAACGTAGTGATCAGAGAACAAATGTAGCAACAACAACTAGAAGAATCATTTGCTGATTCATTTAGCTCCTCTTCTGATTCTTCATCTATAGAAGAATTAAATAGTCATATACAACCTTGTGATTGTTCAGATTCAGAAAATTGTAAATGGCAATTTTGTTCTGACTCTGATTCTGACTACTATAATGAATCCTCCATTAAAGAAATTTATACAGCACCACAAAAAGAAAAGGTGTTGATGGCTCAGACAGAAGAAGAGGAGATGAAAATCCTTTCACAAATCCGTGCCATGGAAGAAAGAGATATGAAGAACAGACTCACTGAAGCATTTTTGGATCAACTTCGTTCTTCCAGTTCTTCCAAAAATTCTACTAAAAAGCCATTGTTTGTAGACGCTTCTTTTGAGCGGAACACCAGGTCTTTCCAAAAGCATCAACTGAAGGATAAGGTTCGCTCACTCACCTTGGGGGAGGTAAGCAGAGAAATACATAATCTCAAAATCGAAATCTCTATTTTAAAGCCTAAAATAGCAAAATTAGAGAAAGGAAAGTAGCCCACAGTCACAAATGTGAATGAGTGGAATGCTGCAACTACCTTCAAAGAGGCGAAAGTCGAGATCATTGAAGAAAAGAAAGATCCTATTATAGGATTGAGAGAAATGCAGATTATGGCTGTTGAATATCAACAACACCATGTATAGGTAAACATTTGCATATGAGGTGAAATGTTTTCATTAACTACACTACTGAATTTTGGTGTAGATGTAAATATATTAAGTACTAAAGTTATTCCAGCAAAATAATGGATCTCTGCTGACAAAAAAGTAATTGGTCTGGGAAACAAAATACTCAGGTATGAAGTACCAAAAGCTTCTATGTGTTTTGACCAACATTGTATAAAGCTAAAGTTTGCAGTTGCAGATATTCTAGTAGATTGTATTTTGGGTAATATCTTTCTGGCTGCAGTAGAACCCCATGGTTCAGTAAGACTGAAAGGAAATAGAGTTGGCTATTTCGTTACATTTCCAACCTCTAAAGGAAGTTCAAGAAGAATTGAGACGCCATACATCTCAAATCTAAGAGTTTCTACCATGGTCCTTAATTACAAAGCTGAAGCTAAATTGACGGATCTCAAAGATATAAAATCCACGATACAGGTGGAAGAATAGTTGAAAAATCCTCTAATAAAAAAGAAAATCTCTGATATGAAAAAGAGGATAGAAGATGATTGTTATTCATAAGAGCTGAATGCTTCCTAGAACCGAAAGCAATACACAGTTATACTGGCTTATAAAGTAAAATACACTGGGAGGCCTTGCAAAAGCAGAGCAGTACCAATGAATAAAGAATACAGAGAACTGTGTGAGAAAGAGATTAAGCAATTAATGGACAAGAAGCTTATCAGAGAATCTCACAGCCCATGGAACTGCTATGGATTTTATGTGAACAAAAGGTTAGAGAAGATCAGGGGTATTCCAAGACTTATGATAAACTATAAACCCTTAAGCTCGGTCCTTGCTAATAATACCTATCCTATTCTTCACAAAGGATATCTCATAGGAAGGATAGCAGGAGCAAAGGTATTTTCAAAATTCGATTTGAAATCAGGCTTGTGGTAGGTCACCATTTTTCAGAAAGACAAATTCAAGACAGCCTTCAGCGTACCTGCAAGACACTATGAATTGGAACATAATGCCTTTTGGTTTGAAGCATATTCCCTCTAAATTCCAAAAGGTAATGGATTCCATCTTTAAACCATATTTTCACTGGCTTTTGGTTTATATGGGTGATATTTTAATCTTTTCTTAAAATAGAATGCATTAACTTCCCTTGTGCATTTATACTTTACACATGCTAGCATGTGTGCGGTGAGGTATCTTTTGTAGTATAAGGATTATGTTTTTTTGTTATGGAAATTTTGGTTAAAAATATGATAAAGATTTTTGTAAATCTAAATAAAAGTTGTCAAATTTCATAATTTTAAGTTTTTTAGAAGCTTTTGATGGTGCTGAATTTATTTCCACTATCAAAAACATGACTTAAACATTGTCTTTACAAGTTTTTTTGAATTTTTTTACCCGAAATTCTGACCACTCTTAACCATCCTAGCAATTCCTCTGGCTCCCTAAACAACTCCAACTGAATTAAATTCCAATTTATTTCCACACTCAAAAAAATGACTTAAACACTGATTTTTTGAATTTTTTACCCAAATTCGACCACTCTTAACTATCCTAACGATTCCTCAGCTCCCTAAACGACTCCGACTCCAATTGAATTAAATTCCATGCCTCCATCTCCCCCACAAATGATTTCAGATGTAACACAGGCTTTCGGTTGTAAAAATTTTCCGATGTAAACATATCTGATAATGAATATCAACATCTTTCTTTTTTAAAAGAGACGAAAAAGTGAGCCCATGGGCCCAAACAAGCCCAATCCGCAATCAAGATAAAAGTTGCCAATTCCGAGAAGGTAATTCTTTCCGATGTCACGTTAAGTGACGTCGGTCTTCTATAGCCACTTGGCAGAAGCAACCATTCTGTTTCAATTAAACCTTAATACTTCAATAAACTAAACGAATGATATAGAATATATGATCAAGTAAATCACAAATAGTTACGTTACGAACATATCTACAGAAGCTCAGAATTGTCAAAGCTAATTTCATTGATATCCATTCAGTTAAATATTGATATTCGAGGGTCCAACCAAAGCATATGAAGATAGAGATTCGATTGCCTATCTGCTTTGCAGAGTATAACATATAACAAAGAAAGATATAGATATTGATAAAAGGCGAAGAAAAACCAAAAAAAAAAATATCCCTCTTATACCTTAATAGATCATAGATCTGGAAGCTTGATTTTATTATTTTTAAATATTCTAAATAAATGGTCAAAATATTCTAAATCTACCACCCACAACCACTTCAAAATAAAACCAAAAAAAACTAGTTTATAATATACACAATAACAATAACGTTGAGAACACCCTTATAAATATGAGAATGTATCGTTGTGTCTCCATGTGAATTTAGTTGCTTATGTAACTATTTGTATGGATGCAGTGAGGAGAGATCAGATCATTGGCAAGAAAATGAGGGCGTGCTGTGTTTCACACGCAGGCGAGATGACACTGTTCTTATTTCTCTTCTTTACTCACTCACTTCATTTTGATATGAATCACTAAGAGATGTGAGGCGGCAGTGCCATTTCTCTGCGCATGAAGCCTTCCGTTCCTATATATATTTATCCATGGTTAGTATTTTTATTTCACTTCACTTCTGCTAACTTTGCTCACTGATAATACTCTTTTCTCTCCACTTATAACAACAATAAGTTTTAATATTTTGATGACGTAGTTGTATGTCACGGGAATAAATGAAGTATGTTGTAGTTGTGGAGCTTGATTTCATACTAAACGCATGCATTTTTTTTCATTTTTTTTATTGTGCTGAATTTATTAAATATCCTTGAATTTGAATAACAGTAAGTAGGTTAAATAAATGATTTTACTTTTGTATTTTAGAATAGTAAGTAGGTTAAATAAATGATTTTACTTTTGTATTTTAGAATAGTTGATTTTGTTGTTCTCTGTTTAGTTCCAGAAATAATTAACTAGAGAGTAATTAGGTTAAATAAATGATTTTACTTTTGTATTATAGAATAGTTCATTTGGTTGGGTCTGTTTATCAAATTTTAAAATATTTTCAAAATTTATTATACTGATAAAATACTTATAATATAGAATTATTAAGTTTAGTAATAAACCATTGTTTTACTTATTGCAAAGTGTTTGTTTGGGAAAGAATTAAAGATGTTTTCTCATTTTAGACTTGTATTATATTACTTTGTATTTATATATTAAAATAAAATATGGTTTGGTTGTCATAAAAAAAATCTGGTAAATACAGAATATGTATTAATTTTGTTTTATAATACACAATTCCAGTATTTTTAAATTATAAACAAATTTTATAAAATATGTATTGATTTTTGTTTTATAATTGAAATCTCAAAGTTTTTTCCAATTATAAACGAATGTTTCTTACCGTTTTAAAATCATTCAACTAAATTCGAGATACAAAACCAGCACAATAATAAATTGGTGGTCCAGTTATTTCACCCTCAATTATAGGACATAATAAGCACACGCACACCAATTAACAACACCAAGGATGGAATGTGTACATATAATGTGAATACCTAGGTATTTGTCTCTATGTTCCAATTTTTTTATTATGTCAATTTGTTAGCCCCGTGACGTTGGTTTTATAATAATTGATTCTTAATGTAGTTTTTTCTTTTCTTTTATAAAACGTATTCTAACAGAATAATATGTATTTTTTTATCTTATATATTATTAAGA